>JAMXBD010000640.1:600000-772058 GCA_024138025.1 Combretum micranthum
TAATTTTAACTCTTATTCTTGTGTTTATAAGAATTGACTTTAAAAAACATCTGGAAGCCGCAACTCCGATTCTTTTCTTATATTTATTTGGCTACCTTTTTGTTTTTTGCCAAAAATTCTTTTCTATCTATTCAAATTTATGCAATCGCATTACACAACATCGAGGAAAAAAAATGCTAAATTTACATGATTATTGGAAAGTAAATTTTTAATCACTATCAATCTATCATGGCCATGTACCTTTTTGTATAAAAATTGTTTAGTTTTGAAAAAAAAGAAGAAGAAGAGAAGAAGAAAAGTTGAACGACCAACGATTCCATAACAATTATCACCAAATAATTGTTTTATGATCTTACAAAACATGTAAGTATATATATATATATATATATATGTTTTCTTTTCGTTGAATTTACACTCAATCTTATATCGTTGGTTGATTAGGTTTTAGTTGAATTGAGCTCAAATTTTTCTAGTTACTGAGTCTAGCTCCAATTTGATAATATTTAGTCTTATCTTAAGTATTTAATCAATTTAAAAATTTTTAAATTGAATTTAGTTAAGTTTTGATTTTTAATGTCGGTCTTATATATTTATATAAAGTAGAATCGGGTTTACATTAGTCTAATCTTTCTAAACTTGTACATGAAATTACAAGCTCACGTTGACATCAAGCTCATTATCAATGATTTTTTAAAATCTTAAATTTAGACTGATCTATTATTAATGGTTAATTATCTTAATGATTAATTATTTTTTAAAAGTATTTTTGTTTTTTATTTGTAACCATTTAACATAATAGTTAATCAAAAGTTGCGATTAATTATATTTTTGGTTAATTTATAAAAAATTAAAACTCTCTTGTTTTATAATTACATTTAAAAATTATAAATTAATAAGTTACGTAACTATAAAACCAAGAACAAATTAAAAATATAATTCTATTACAATATTATACAAATTAAAACTTAATAGTTCTCTCTCTCTCTCTTTTTTAAATTACAACATATTAGCAATATAATAATTAATACATAAATATTCAGTATATCGATTTTTTAACGGTCAATGGATAACCATCAATTTTTTATTGTTATAAACCGAAACCAAAATGGAAAAAAATGAAAATCATCATCTTAAACTAAGATTCATGAACTAATCAACTATATTTTTTGAATTTTTTTTAATTTCGATTCGATTTTTATCTATTTCTTTTCCTACCCTATCTGTAGCCGTTTCTGGTTAGTAAGGTTTGGGCTATGAATGGGAGCCGATTTAAGGATAGATAGATATGACTTGATGAGTGGATGGAATCCAGCTGGACTGTACTGACCGTTATGAGTAATGAGTGGGCCTGATGGTGTTCGAAGATGCCAGCTGGATGGTATCGGGTGCTTCGCTTTTTTTTTGGCCTTTTTCTTTGGCCTGAGGGTACTTCGCATTTACTTCATTACCTTTCGCTTTGCTTTGATTCCGCTCCTCTCACTTCAAGAGCATCATTAAAATTTCTATGAGATCAAGCAATCGTTAAGCAAAGTCATTGCTATTGCCTATTTTTGTTGTCTCGGTCAGCAATTGCTTATTTAATATTTGTCCAACGTGGCGACGCCAAAACGACCCGGTTTAAGAAGTTATTTTCAAAGGAAAACCTCGTCAGCTTGGCTTGGAAATATGGAATCTCTTGACTTCTTCTAGCTAGGGTGACTAAGTCAACTTTTACTTCTTACACAAACTCTTAAAAATATTATCATTAACTTGTTATAATAAATCAGTGTAAAATATATTGATAATTTTAATCACAGTTGGAACGAACTTTAATTACTCAATAATACAAGGAGATCGCTCCTATTGTAACTATCACGAAATCATAAAATTTTTCAAATCGTTGGTTAAGGATGCTATAAGTATATGTCTGGTTTTTAATTGGAATCTTTTATTGTTTTAACAATTATATTTAAGAATTTTCTCGTTTACTAAACCCATTTTTCTTTCAAAAAAGATACAAATCAATATAACAATTTTTTGGTCAATTAAATAATTTTGAGTCATTGACATCTTTTAAACATTTATAGTAACTAACGATGTTATTTCAATAATCTAATCAATTTTATTTATATTTCAATTCCTAGAAGTGGAAGAAGACTATGAAAAGATTCAAAAAAAAGTGATAGAGTTTGATTTTTAATAAATACATGACCTATATTTTAGTACTTTTACAAATAAGCGGTTTGTGTTTTATTTTTAACAAATAAATGACTTGTGTTTTGGTATTTTTGCAAACAATTACCTGTGTTTTGATTTTTGACACAAATATATGATCTATATTTTTTTCACTTTATTTTAATAATACAAGTTACGAATTTATCAAAAATCAAAACTCATATTACTTGTTTGCAAAATTATAAAAACAGAAGACATGTATTTATTAAAAATAAAACCTACGTCACTTATATGTAAAAATATCAATATAAAGGACATGTAATTATTAAAAATCAAAACCCAGATCACTTGTCGGTACAAGTAGCCATGTTTTTATAGTTTTTTCCTATTTTATATTGAGAAGATTTGTTATTTGTGCTTTGCCAATAAAAGATTTTCCTCCAATATGTTTTTTTTTTCCTTTTTTTTAAATACTTGCATACCCTCCATTCTAAATAAATAAGATGCCAATTTTAAAAGCTTAAGGGCCTGTTTAGATTATCAAATTTTTATCAATATCGGATCAATATCTGTAATTTATTTGTATCATACGGTATCTGTTCAATATTAATTTGGTTTGGTTAGTTTATAAGTAAAACTATTAGTTTTTCTTTGGTATCACATCAAATCAGTTCAATTTGAAAATGATACAAAATGATATCAAATCAGTGTACCAAAACGCATAAAATATGAAATTTAAATCATTTCATATACTAGAATGAAAATCGAACCATGCCGTTAAAATGCTGCTACCATTAGGTCGGATTATGACACTTCTAAGTTCTTATGGATAGCGCGTTTTTTGATGAAGTATCACTTTTCCTTGCGCAAGCTGAAGCTAATAGAGGGCTTGTTCCCACGTGTGAAGCGTGCCCCTGAACTGTCGGTGAGAACTTTTGCTGTGGCGTTGGATGTTCCATCCTTTGGGTCCATCGTGTTGTTATCCATGAAGTATGATGATTGATAAACCATTACATCCCAACTTTAATATATGCAAAGGCTTCATCATGCATCGGCAGGTAACGCTTGTTAAGTAGGATTAAATAGGTTCAGCTCTTCTAGAAGAATAATCGGACAAGCTTAATGATATCTTTTTTTTTTTTAATTTTAACTACAATTATATACGTGATATACATCAAAACTTGATTCACATCTTATAAAATTTCTATAATTCGAAACATCTGGTCAATTATCTCATCATTAAAATAAATATAATAGTTGATATATTAGATATTTTAGTAGTATGATCACAGTTGTGTACGAATTCAAACTATTAAATAACTAATAAAATCGATTCAGTTAAAAAAAGTGATTTAATCATAGCTTTTTCTCAAATCCTATAAAACATTACCTAATATTTAAATGATAATATTATAAGATGTAGAATAGTTGATTAGAACCATTTGGGATAGCAATTCGTTCTATTGGATCATAAATAGAAAGAAAATTATAAATAGTTACTTTATATCATGCCATATTTTTTCATATGGCAATCATGCATTTGGCATAGGGTCTCTGCGTCATAACCTTTCATGCTTTATTCGTTTGCATTCGTCCCATCAGATGGAATCGTAGGACGGTAATTGTGGACATGTCATCTAGCAACACAAACTTTGTCAAAAACAGGTGTCGCCTGAATGAATACAACAAAACAAATTTGCTCTCGTAATTTTGGTTTTTTCATTTCTACCCCGTGCTAAATTATAATAGGTCATTATGGGGGACCATTTTTTCTGCTTTTTCGGTTACGTGGTCCATTTGGGGAGTTTTGATGGAGCCCACAGGCCATAATACTGCCTAAAAGTCCTTGTCCCATGAGTTTGCCAGCGTCCATATCATCATGATTAATAACTTTATCTTTATATTTTCTAAGTTAAAAACAAAATATCGTCAAATAATGCAACATGGCTGAGGAAGGATCCACATAAACCAAAAATTTTTCTTTTAAACAAATCTTAGGATTGCTCGTATTTATAGTTGTGACTGCGATCACGAAATGTAGACAGACCATGATGTATTTTCTTATAGGCTTCAGTTTGATTGGAGTTGTCAAATGATCAAATCAATCAGTTAGAAACTGCGCTGGATTTAGGATATGTTTCTTTTTTATATATATAATTTTTATTTTTTAAACTTCTTTTGGTATTCCTAGGGTTGTTATAAACTTTTAATAGGTTGGAATAATTGTACATGTTTTCAGTTTAAAAATAAGTAATTTTATTTTATGATTCCATTATGATCCTAAAGGGGAAAAAAATTAATCGCGATTCTCGGTAACATTTTTTCTGCAACCAAATAAAGGATGGATTAGATTATCTATTTTATGCAAATGGAAGCAAAAAATTTACATTTAATATATGAATTTTATCAAGTTTTGTAATTAACTACCTGAAATATAAAAATGTCAAATTACTACTCTTGTTAAAAATATTTATAGTTTTAGACAGATAGTTTGTTGCAAAAATAGATTGTGTTTATTGTTTAAGTAATAAGTTACAAAAGTTGAGGAAGTTAAAATATTAATTGTAAAAAACAAAATTTAGGTACAAAACTAATATTTTTAAACTTCAGGTAATTAGTTGTAAAAATAAATAAAATTTAGGTATTTGTCGTTGGTAGAAAATTGCTAGTAATAAGTCTAAGGACCTGCAACTAAAAGAAATGGTTAGTTATTTACTAGGAGGTGGTTTGACACAGCTACTCTGATGCCTGAGAGAGAGAGAGAGAGAGATCACATTAAAAGTGTGAATGATATATTGTACCAAAAAGATTTGGATCCTCTATCTAATGGCTTCGAGTTTAATTTATAAGCGATGATTATACTAAAGTGGAGCTCACATAATATTTCCTATACACGTGGCACACCCATAAAAGAAAGGAATTAGAGAGTGGGGACTCCCTTTCTTGGTAGATGACTTGTAGTCGAGGTGGTGGTGGTGGACTTCCAATGAGGGTGGCTGGATAAGTGGAGAGTTTTCTTTAGAGGACCTTCAAGGAGATATGATGAGTAAAGGAGGTATATATCTCCATGGACCTAAAGGAAACTAATGAGGTTGAAAACACCTTCATAGGAAAGAGCTGGTAGGAGGAGGACTTTAGCCTAAGCCTTAGAGTAGACCAACGAAAGGTGATTATCTTCCAGGCTAGTGGTTGACATGAGGATCGTGGGCCGAGTCCGTTGGAGCATTTTGTCGGCTTTGAGAATCCTATTGTAGGTCTATTTTTCTAGTGTTGGACCTATTGACCCATGATCAAATAAAGCCTATCAATGGTACCGAACATGAAATTACCTTACATGGAATAGCCATGATGTCAAAGTAGAGTCCATGCTTAATTACAATCGATAATAAATTAAATAATACTATTTTGCCTCGTTATTTTAGATTAAAGGGATATGACTACTCTCTTCGTTGAGCTATTACTCATTGAATAATATGAAAATAATCTAGGAACTAACTAGATTCAATACGATATGCAAACAAGACAATTCTAGGTTGAGACTTGTGCAAAGCATGTTTGTAGGTTTTTTATTTTTTGAGAGTGTTTTCTTCCAATGCTTTGTTTGTTCTAATGCATATTGTTAATAAACTATTTTAAATATGAGCCCTTGTGTAAAGCATGTTTGTAGGTTTTCTATTTTATGAGAGTGTTTTCTTTCGATAACTTATTTGTTCTAACGCATATTGTTAATAAACTATTTTAGGCATGAGCCTTTCAGGCCCATATTGATCTGTTTGGGCCTTGGTCTTACTCTTTGGGCTTGCTTAACCTAATGACCTCAAAAGGTTGAATTGAGCTGCCTTATTGGTAACAACTCAACCACTTTTTATATGTTGATCCGTAAACTCCTTAGACGCCATGGGAAGAGCTTTGACTAAGATGTACCAACTATTTCCTAATCTTTAGATGGAAATGATGGAGATATTATCTTCCCATTATATAATATACTTGCTAAATATATCAAGATGTACCTCCCACTAATGATGATTCATTTTCCATTTTGATTGTTGTCTTCACACTATAAATGTGCATCGCCTATATCTACTATGATTGTTTACACTCTTTGGCATACTAATACTTTATTGCATTTTCCCTCGAATTACTAATTTATATATTGGAGTGGTTGCACCGGATAAATCTTTAATGCCCACTAACTTGTTTTTGTTTCGTAAGCTAATCTATTCTATTGCCAAAATATCGCTAAGACAATTAACGTCATTATCTATCAGTAGAACTTGGCGATAACACATATCAATTCAAATCAATATTAAGATTCAATTAAACAAAAAATTCTTATTCAAAATCTTCATATAATATTTGAATTTCAAATTAAAATGGGGGATAAATATCAAAATCTAATTTGAATCTATTTAGATTGATTTAGATCTAGTAATTAAGATTTGATGCTACACTTATAATTTGAAAGGTAGGGAACACACAAATACATTTGGTTTTGATTGAAATTGCTTAAACCAATTGAATTTTAACTTCTTTGTATTGTTGCTTTGGAGACCTATATTGAACTTCTCTTTAGAATATTATAATTTACGGTGACATTTAAAGCTTGCAATTGGTACTAACGATAGGAAAATTGGAGAGCTTTCAAAAGAATCCTAACTTTAGTTTCAATTAAAAGAAATAACCTCTAACTTAAAAAACTTGTATATAAGTTTCAAAAATAACCACTCATGCTGCTATGGTTGTCAAAATCGCAATTTTACTATTCATTGGAATACATAAAATTGGTAGAATAGTACAACATCATACAAAACTAGTAACATCGTAAACGTGTAAAATTGCACACCTAAATTCATAATTTAACCTAAAGTCTACACCAAATTAATTTTGTATCCATTTTAATCAAGAAAAAAAGTATATATTATAAACTTATAGAAATATATATGTTTGACTCGCGATTTTGACAACTATGCATGTTGCCACTTAAGACAAAACCACTTTACACACCACTTAAACGAGTATCCTAATGTCTTTAGGAGCTTCCTTTGTTTTCCTTTTCTTTTCCTTTTTCCTGTTTGTTTCTTGCTTTTTGCAAATAATTTTTTTTCTTCTTTATTATATTAACCAAATCTTAAACCAAAACTAACCCCCCTAATTTAAAACTTCATGGGTACTCTTGAGAATTTTAAAATGATTGTTCCCTATATTTGAATTCTTTAGTTTCTCAATATAATTTTCTAAAATGATTTTTTTTTTTAAATTCACAAATTTGTAGCTATTAAGGTGTTTTTCCACCATTGGCCTTAACCTTCTTCTATTATTCTTTTTTTATTTTTTGGTAACTTGACTTGGTTGGTGACTAGCATTTTTCCTCCCTTTTTTTAAAATAGAAGTTCCCTAATTTTTTAGCAAAGCAAGTTATATCAGATTGTCAAAATTTAACATAAATTAAAATAAAGGAAAAACTTAATTGGGGCTCAACACTACTAATTTAATGCAAACATAGGCTAATATTGTAACATAAGGTTGATTAAATACTCTTTCCTTTCCTGTTTAAGTCTCTTTTCACTTTGTCCCCTTTCCATTCTTTCAAACAACATAAACCTTTTCTGGTGGAATTGGCCAATCCTTTACCATATTTGCCTTCCTCTGCCTCCTTATCCTCTTTTCCTCTTTTCTTTACTCCTTTTTTCTTCTTTATAAATATTTTTTCCTTTTAACCTAAGAAAATAATCATAGTCATCGATACGTCTAATTTCCATCAACATCGCATTTTCTCTTTTATGTCTTCCTATCGCCATATAGAGTTGTACAAATAAACAACATAACTAATTGTGAATAGATTGGATTGATTCATAAACCAATTTGTAGCAAGCTACCAACCGTAGAGCATGCTTCTTCTTCTTATCATCATCATCATCATTTAGATATTGCATTATGTCTCGTATCTTCTGTGGGGAATTTTATGTGGTAGAAGGCAAACATACTTTCAATTTGTATAGAATTATGTCTTGTAGATCGTGCCCTCTGTGTTGAATTTTAACTACATATATACGTACTGTAGTTGTATGAATGCAAAGGAAACACCAAATAATCTTGGTTTCCTTGACATTTCCGAATACCCGAGTATTATTCTATCTTTACAAAGGAGATTAATTTTTAAGAAAAATGATAGATCTTATAACATATCTCAACGACTTAAGATTATTCTATCTTTACATAGGAGATTAATCCTTAAGAAAGATGAGAGATCAGATATCTTATCTTAATTCAAGATTTTTTTTTTATTTCTTTTCTTTTCTTTAGAAAAAATAATAAAATTAGCTAAAAATTTTGATAAATTAACTTTCTCTTCAATGATATCTTATGACCAAATTATCCCCATTCCTCTTTAAATGTTAGTAAGATTCGATTTTTATTCACATCCTTACCTCATGAAATTGATGTGCTTCAACGCTTCATTGTTATGAGGATTAAGCCAACCAATTTGATTAAGGAGACTAAATACACTTGTGGGCTTAATATTATATACAACCAAAAGTCTTAAACCATTAGATTAATAGGTCCTTTTTACTTGTATATCTTCACCTATGTAACATCTTTTTAATATGGGACATTTTTTTTCTTTCTTCCACCTAATTGACACATATACACCAATAGATCATAAACAAAACTAGATTTAAGACAAACCTAGCCAAAATCCAGCCAATTCTTATTATTTACTCTTAATTCCACTTTAGCAATTAATTTATGTTGCTTGCTTTTTACTTATATCTTTAAGTTAAAGTGAGATTGGATACTAAAACATAACAAAGAGAGTATGAAAAAATCGAACTACAAGAATTGCACGATTACAAGAAGAGAAAATGTGAAGAGCTAAAGATGAAAAGAAGAAATGCGAAGAACTAGAAGATGGTGAATAGTTTTTTGTTATTAAGTTATTTTGCTTTTAAGATAATAGCCTTCTACTAACACTACCCATAAGCCATATAGGTTACACGTGTGCAATTCTTACTATTCTTTAACAATCCCCCTCATGATGGAGAATTCTTACTATTCTTTAACAATCCCTCTCAAGATGTAGAGTATATATTAAGTACTTCGATATTGCTTAGTAAAAACTTAAACAAATTAGTAAAGGACCCTTTGTAAGCATGTCTGCCACCTGCATTTTATTCGAACAATATATTAGTAAGATCAATCCTTTAGCTATCGAGTCTCACACACAATGAAGATCCATTTTAAGATGCTTGATTCTTTCATGAAAAAACAGGATTGCAAGATATATAAAGAATAGATTTATTGTCACAAAACAACTGCACAAGCTGTTTAATCTCTATACTCGACTCCCAAAGCAAATATAGGAGCCATATCACCTCACACATTGTCCTTGCCAAAGCTTGATACTTTAACTCAGCTGAATTATGTGAAATAATAGTTTGCTTTTTTGATTTCCAACTAATAAGAGAATTACCAAGAAAAATGAAAAATCCTATTATAGATCGCTTAGTACTAAGGCAACCTCCCTAATCACTACCAATATATACATAAAGTACCAAATATGATGTATGAGAAAAGAATAACTCTTGACTTGGTTACTGCTTGATGTATCTCAATACCCACTAACTTGTCACGCTCTGAATTACGGTCAATGCATGCTCAATCGCCACGTATAATACTTACCCATTGTACATTAAGGCTAAACTAATTGATAGTTTATCATGGTTGTTGCTAAACAAATTTTAGATTTTGAAATTATTGAATTAAATTCTAGAAATAGCTAGATTTGTAGTGAAAAATAAATTTCACAAAATATTTTCCAAATAGGCTACTTTAAAGAGTACACAAATATATATAAATAAGTTCCATACCATCAGGTTTTTCAAAATAAAGTGTACTGACAATCTCAAAATACAATCCATGGGCACATAGATAGGCCCTCATTAAAATATAAGTTGGATAATAAAATTTGATAATTTAGAATAAAGATAATAATTTAGCGATCCTAGTCACTCTACTCATTGAGTAACTCCTCGAGATCCATGTCATACCCTATGTAGTCATAAATATCATCATAAAAATCATTAGCATTGAAAAGAAAGGAATAAGCCGAAGCCTAATACGACAGCAACATAAACACACACGACATGGGCACTCGCACCTATTCTAAATGTAATGCAACAATCAAAGTTTATATCTTTAAATTAAAGTTTAGTAAAACAATAGTGGAGCACTCACACTTCGACATTATACTAGGAGCTTGGGGATCTTGAGTGACAACAATTGCTCAAGGGATTGATATAAATAGCTCGAATATCTATGTCTCTCATATGAACATCTAGTAAATAGCCTCGTCTAGGGGTCATAGTCATTATACATCTCTACCTATCATAGTCTATAATATAGTGCAGCTTAGTCGATCCTATAAACGTGAACCACTCTATACTACTTCTCTCTAATCTAGGTAGATGTTACCTCGAATCCATTTCTCCTATCAGCTACCTGTTGAGCTACTAATAACC
This sequence comes from Combretum micranthum, assembly GCA_024138025.1. Taxonomy (NCBI): domain Eukaryota; kingdom Viridiplantae; phylum Streptophyta; class Magnoliopsida; order Myrtales; family Combretaceae; genus Combretum; species Combretum micranthum. Next base: position 610,674 of record JAMXBD010000640.1, read on the forward strand.
ATCATTTTTCGATATCAATGATGGGGGGTGACCTAAGTTTCTAACTACTATGATGGCACTGCCTAGCAAGGTTGTTGCCTTTCGGATTAGGTTAAATGAACATGCATAAAAAAAAAACAATTTTAAGGCCATCTTTTTAAGTATTATTTCATTTAAGATGCCTATCTTAGCATATAACACAAAGTCACTACGTACCCAGTACAAAATCTATATCTTGAACAAATAGCAGATAAACTAAAAGATAAAGCAAGAGGCTAACTCGTAACAAATATCTACTCAAAAGATTAATTTACGTAAGCATTTAAATTAATCATCAACTTACATCAAACTCACATTAAATACTCATTTTTCTAGCAAATATACATTTGCAACAATATACTCCTCTTATTATTCATGATCTATTATATTACAATTATATTATATCTAAGCCATTTACAAGTTATTAAATCTATATTAACTTAACCTAGCTAGGTTAGTTCGGCTTAATAAATCTAGTTCATTTTAGCTCATTTAAGTTTATTAAATCAAGTTAAACTTAAATCTATTAACTAAGTTAATTTTATATCTAGGAGTTTATTATGAGACTAATCATTTAATTCAAGCCACCTATAGTTATTAAGTCTATTTTATTAATTTAATTTTATTTACTAATTATCAATTAAAATTCACACAATACATATACTAACAAACAACATTGATGACCAATCGATTTTCACTAAACTGGGGTGATTCCGACTGGTTTCGGGCTAGTTCTTTACATCATATTAAAATACACTTCTTAAGCTTTCAAACCTTTGAACTTTCACCCAAAAAGAAGAAGAAAAAGTCACTAGTTCAGGCATATATATTTGCGCTACTACTGCTAGTCGAAATACTATTTTGCCATGTTTTGATATTTTGTAATTTAATTTTTAAAAATAGTAAATATATTTAAAAAATTAAGAAAATTTTCAGTTTATATATAGACATGTTAAGCTATCATTTTATAAATTTCATCAAAAAATAAATTCATTTAATATTTTATTTAAATTTAATAACACAAGCTGTCCAAAATATTTAAATAATCTAAAACATGTTTTATTTTATTTTATTTTATCTAGTATATATATATATATGTTTATATTTTACAAATTAAATCGCAAATTATAGCTCAAATAATCATTATCACACTAATTTATCAAATTTTCCAGCATATATCAATATTATATGCACATTTATATTTCAACAAAATTTATATTTCATATATACTATTTTATTTGATGATTTCATTTCAATAAACACATCATTTCAACATATAACATACACATATATTTTGGCATACACATATACATACAATAAATTTCACATACTCTAATTTCTAACATGTTTACATTCACATATACATATTTCAGTTTTTATACATATATTAATCAAATTTAAATTATGTTTAATTTTAGTAATTTACATGGATTTAAATGCCATTAACATAATTAAAAAATTAATTATAATTACTTACTTGAATTAGCAAAACCAAAAATCTTCTCTACTACACCTCCACTCAAGAGTTGATGAAGCTTCTTTAAGCTAATTTTCCTAACTTCAACCTTCAATTAATCTTGTAATTTCAACTAAGAGTTCAATTGAATTAGAGATTAGAATATGGTGCTAGAATAGGTAAATGAATCGGTATAGAGATTAGGTAATACTTTACCTAATTTGTATTGATTTTGGATGAATTTCTAGAGAGGATTTGCCTCTATTTTTTCAGCTGAAAGTGTTGTGGATCTGGCTAGGGTTTATAGAGAATGTTAGGGATTTTTTATGATGAAAATGAGTGAAAGACAAAGAATATTAGGTTTATATATTGCGTTTAGAGTCTTACAAAAGTCTCTAGGGCTTAAGGGTATTTTTGTCATTTCACATTAATGCAGTTCTCTAGATTTAAGGGTATATGGTCATTTCGCAAGGATAGAATTCTCTAGAATTTGGTTATTATTTGATGCATGTAGGTGCATAATAATATGATGGAATATATGCTCATGGGCTTGAACTTTTGGATAGATAGGCTTGCGTTTTTAATTATGGGCTTGAACAATTAGAAAAGAATAAATGCAATGGGAATTGGGAAATGCACTTCTTGCTAAATTGAATTAGAAATTCAACTTAGGAATTTTGATTAGGGAAGAATTAATATTTCACATAAATTTAGGATTTTAGGGGCTTAGGAATTGGTATTTGAAAGCAAATATTTGGTTTTAAATTTCTAGGATTTTAGGAGTTATATTTTAGGATAAAATGGCCAGATTGAATATTTAGGAGTTTAAGTGGTTGGACTTATGAAATTTAGTTAGGGCATATTTTCAAGCATATTAGATAAGGTCTAGGGGTAGTTTAGGGATTAGAGAAGAGAAATTAAATTGGTACAAGCAACTTTGAAAATGACTCATGAGAAGGAAAAGTTCAACTTTTACAAGTATTGAAAATGGCCTATGAGAAGGAGAAACTCAATTTGTATAAGAAATCTTGAAAATGACACATGATAAAGAGAAATTCAATTTGTACAAGAAATCTTGAAAATGATATAGATTATTCACAATTTGTTGGTGGTTTTCCTAGATTATTCCAAGAGAAAATTATTGTCAATTCACTTCTTGGATAAGTAAAGTTTGAATAGGTTCAGATTAATGAAATAGAAATTTAGGTAATTGAACTTGAGGAATTAAGTTCAATTTGATAATTGAAAGGAATTGAGTAACTTGATTTGTCAAAATAGGTAATTAAAATAGTTTGGTAGTTGAAATGAGTATTTGCGATATTAGAATCTCTATTTTAATTAAATCCATTTACTAGTCTAATTATGTTAAATTATCTAAATTTTTAGTGTTTCACTCATGCGATTAGGGTTTCTAGACCTGATAGGTCAAATTAGGATATTATACACAATAGACTCAAAAAAATTATAAGTTATATGATTACATATTCATAATTTTTATTTGAGCTCTTGTTTAGTAGATATTAATCAGTTATTATTTCTATTGTGTATACTTCAACCCCAACAATTCATTTTTAAACTATTGTTTACCATCTAGTAGACTCTAAAAATTAATCATCTTATACTATACTTGATAAACATAGTTGTAAGTAAATAGTTAGTGAGTTTTGGGCCCGTGCCTAAACTAAATTTAGATTAAGATTCAAAATTACTCATATTTTATACTAATTATATGTTTATATCTAATTAACTAAGCACGGAAATTTTAGGGTATTTCATAACTACCACTTGATGCACTTCTTTAAGATTATACATGACTAGATAAGAACATGTATTGAATATGCAATATTAGGTCTTGTCATAGACAACTGCAATTATTTCCCAATGATTTTCCTATAACATTTTGCATCAAAAACCCTGGATTGATCATCTCGTGCAAGCTTATGATTTGCTATAATAGGAGTAGCAACGGTTTAGAACTAAGAATCCTCTTTTAACTAACAAATCCAAAGCAAATTTTTTGTTGACTTAATAACATACCTTTAATTGGTCTAGCTGGCTCTAACCTAACAAAATACTTCAACATTCCATGGTGTTTCACTTTAAACTGTGTATTTAACAACCTTTCAAAATCCTAAATAGCGTTTAAATGCTTACTTGCAATAGGAAAATCATCGACATATACTAAGATAGTAATAAAACCATCTCCACTTCTTTTGAAAAAAAAAAAAAAGATCATACTCACTATATGATAGTTTGAAGCTATTAGCCAAACGACAAGTGGTCAACTTGACATTCCATTGTCTTGAGGCTTGATACGTTTAAACTTGAAGGAATATCCATATATATTTCTTCAAACAAATCTCCATTCAAAAACCCATTATGAACATGCCAATTGAAATTAGTAGCAAGAGAGAAAAACAACTGAATAGTATAATGTTTTATTATAGGGCTAAAAGTTTCATTATATTCAAATCCTTACTTTTGCCATACCTTTTGCCACAAAGTGTGATATAATGATCTATACTCCCAAAATTTACTTTTGAATTTATACACCAATTTAGACCCAATAGTATTACCTAAAGGTGAAAGAACAACTGTCCAGTATTGTTAGCTATAAGAGCATTAAGTACCTCATTCATAGCTTGACAACATGTGTCAAAATTCATAGCTTGATCATAACAAAAAGGTTCAAAACGTTTAGAAAGTTGTGTGGTGAAAGCACAAAATGAAGGGGATAATGAATCATATTATAACACATGACTAAAAGGATGAGAGGTAGAAGAAAAACTAGAAGAGACATGATTAGTAGGCAAGGCAAGACTTAACTAATGATGATGATCAGCCAAATATGAATGAAGTCGCATTGAACGAGTACTATCCCTTAGAGGAACATGTGATGAAAGAGATTGATCAATATCTGTTGCTATGATATGATCAGTAGGAATATTTGCAAGAAACATCAGTATTTGTATTGGATAAAGATGAGTAAAGAGTATAAAATTGAGAAAATAATTGGTTTGCGTAGGCATAAGATATACCAGAAGGTATATGGAAGAATATGATGAAGAATGAAGAGTGTTTTGTATAGAAGGCACTTTGAAAGGAAAAGTATGCTTGAAAAATTTAACAACTCGAGAGATAATATAGTTTTTATCAACTATATCAAACAATTTATACCTTTTACTCCAACAGGATATTCCACAAAAACAGATGGAAGAGCATGCGCATCAAACTTCCTACAATCTCTTTTAAGGTTGGATGCAAAACAAAGAGAACCAAAAACACAAAAATGTTTATATGAAGGAATCTTATTATGTAACAAATGATATGGAGTATGACCTTGTTAAATAGAAGATGGTGTAAAATTAATCAACTATGTAGTGATGAGAATTGCATCTCCTAAAAACATAAAGTAAAGAAGATTGGATAAGAAAAACTCTAGCAACATTAAGTAAGTGTTGATGCTTTCATTCGACTACATCATTTTGTTGAGTTATTTCAACACAATATGCTTGATGTATGATGCCATGTGAACTACAAAACTTAGATAAACTCTAAACTATAATCAGATCTAACCATCTTGATTTTCTTATCAAATTGAAGCAAAATAAGCTCATAAAAAGTTAGGAAGAAGAAAAGAAGCATCATGCTTATATCTCATATGATACACCCAAGTCACTCTTGTGTAATCATCAACAATAGTAAGAAAGTATTTATGTCGTTCAATTGTAGGAATAGCAAAAGGACCCCAAATATCAACATGAATCAACTTAAAAGCAAAATAAGTGTTTTTTGAGTATTATGAAGGAGGATCATGCCACCATTTTGCAAAAAGATATACCAAGCAATTGAACTTATTCCAAAGAATTGACTAATCAAGACTTTGTCTATGCTTTATCCCATCATATGAAGAATTTCCAAGCTTATATTGCCAAACATAAAAAGATTGTGGCATATTATTCAATACATTTGAAGCAAAAGACACTTGAGGAACATTACAAGATGAAACTTGAACAAATCGAGTAGTAGGTGTTTGATCTAGAAAATACAAACAAATCTTAACCTTGACTTGACCAATCACTGTCATTGTGACACAATCCTGGATAAAAGCACAAGATTTTATGAATAAGACCGGATACTTGTTAGTAGAAAAAAATCTTGACACAAAAATGAGATTAAATGTAAAACTAGGAACAAACAAAACATCTTGAAGAACAAGATTCTGATTCAAGTGAACTAGTCCTTTATGTGTAGCTTAAAGTCATTGATTATTAGGTAACTGAGCATAACAACTTTTCATGGATGAAAATGAATGAAAAAAAGATCAAGAGAACTTATCACATGAGATTTCACTCCCGAGTCAAGTATTCAAGAAGTTAGACGTGTGTTTGTAAGCTTACATAGCAAATAACTGGCATTGAAGGTTGACAAAGGAAAATACCTACCATGTTACTCAGAGAATGAGGAGGAATGTCGTTTTGCACATGTTGCAAAACAAATGTAGAAGTAGACACAGAAGAAGAACCATAACTATTATTAAGCAAACTAGGATTTCTTAAAAATGAATTAAGCCAAATAAGTGACAAACCTAATCTTTTGTTAGGTTCAAATTGTTTCCATAATGATCTGTTTTCACCAGATTAACAGCAGAACTCTGCAAAATAGATTCTCCTTCGCAACCAAATCACATAAAGAGAACTTGATTAACACCAGTAACATGAGGTTTATTGATCTTAAAGTACAGTGGAAATCTGACTAATTTGTAACATTTATCCTTCAAATTCCCTCACTTATGACAATAAATACAAATCAACTCATTTTTCATCTTTCGCTTCGACATAACAACACTAACCCTAGTAGAAGATCGAGGAATCAATACTTCTTTCGGCTTATTGGCTTTCTTATATTCATGTCTAATAACCAAATTTTAAGCTTCATATAACGTAGGAAATGGATTGATAATTAAAATGTAAGACCTCAAGGTTGAAAAACTATCATTCAAACCATTAAGAAATAGACTGAACAAGCTAAGCCGTGATGAGATTGTTGCAATGACTCTAGATTGAGTAAATTGAATCTGATTTTGCCGGAGTCAAAATAGATCCATTGGTAAATCCAGCTTCATTACAAATTGACAAAGCAAGAACAAGAGATCTGCTCCAAGCATTATAATTCAAACCAATAAGAATCAACATAAGTGAAACCAAATTCTAATAATTTGAGTGATGAATATAGCAAGGAGATGTAATATCCTCTAGAGAAGAAATCTTCATGATTAATGTTAATAAGAATGATCTGATACCATAAAAAGAGTAAATTATATAGGAAGGTCATGATGTTTGGAGATAAGTTCATTTAAGACCACAAAGTTTCGAGTAGTTCATTTGAGGACAAAGAATAATTTTTTTGTTATTTAGTTATTTTTCTTTTGGGATAACAATCTAATAAAGAGTTAACAAAAACATGCATGTATACTAACATTCTAGTAACACTATCTACAAGGTATATAAATTACACTTGTACTTTTCTCAATGTTCTTTAACGGATACAAATTCGAATCAATCCTAGCTGGTTCTCACGATTCACTCTCAATTTCGACTTTAGCAACTATTTTGATACTACTTACCTTAAACTCATATCCATGCGTAGAGGTATGTGATAATCGTAGGGTGCTCGCTCTTATTAAAAACTCTTAGCTTGTGATAGTGTACAACTATTATTAATATAGGAGAATAATAATCACAAACAAAATAATTAGATATATATAATATTTATATTATAAAGTCAAGAATTTGGACTCCATTTTCTTAAGTAAATGACCTCTTTTATCCTACTTTCCTTTCTTTCTCCCACTATTAGTTTTTATTAAAAACCTTCACCACTTATAACTGCACCATACAATCATTTTATTATGTTTGCTAACAACAATTTGGCTTGCATAGGAGATTTGTTAACGATTGTTTTCATTGATAATTTCTTTATTAATTTCATTTATTTTTTGGTTATTCTTTTTGAGTTAACGCCATGGTATTTTAACTTTGATAAAATATGTAATTAGGTACTTAAACTTTAAAATTAATCAATTTAGTATTTGAACTTTGAAATTGATTAATTTAGTACATGAATTTTGAAATTGATCAATTTAGTACTTGAAATAACTCTTCGTGTATGCCAATAGTAAGTCAATCAAGTTCTTTTATGTACTAATTAAATTGATCAATTTCAAAGTTTTTCAAGTACTAAATTGATCAATTTTAAATTTCAGGTATCAAATTGGTCAATTTTAAAGTTTAGGTATTTAATTGCATATTTTTATAAAGTTCAGGTATCATTTGTAACATTATCCCCCTTTTTTTTTTATATGTTACTATATTATATTATATCATGTTTATAGTTTCATTAAGTTAACGTATTATATTTTTTTTTTCCAAATATTGCTTGATCATGGCTGCTAGTCTCTCTCTCTCTCTTATATATATATATATGTGTATATATATAAAGACCAAACATAATACATTTATAATTTATTATAGCACCTTACGTTGAGTTTAACTTAAAATTTTATATTCAAATTCTATATATAAGTTGAATTTGTGCTTAAACTAATTATTATTTGACTTGACTCGATTTGTTTATATTCTTCTGTAAAAGAAAAATAAAATGGTAATCATAATCATAAAATATTGCAGAAACACTAGGTGCCAGTTTTATAGGTGGAACACTACAAATAACACATAAGTTTGACTGATAGGCAATGATGCATGCATTCTAAATTGTAAGTATTTCCAAAAAGGAAAAAAAAAAATTGCTTTAACATTTCTTCTAGTCGAAGTTATTGATTCAATCGTGAACAACTTATCTTAATCTTTTATTACCACCCTAATTTTCAAACCTAACCGCTGTATTATATAGTTGTCAGCATCTTTATTCTTTCTCATCTTCTAACAGCATCTTATGTCACGAGATGGAGACTCGTGAATGTTTGGTTCATTTTGTTTGAAGGTGACTTTATGTAGGAACAATGTTCACTTTGCTATTGTTTCCTATTTCAGCGCTAAAAACAGAAGCTAGTAATAATAATAAAAAAAAAAAAAATTAGGACAACATGGAAAATATATGCTTTTTATATAAAATTTTCAATAAAATTTCAAATCCCTTATGAAGTTGAGGGGTTTTAGCTGCTATCAATAATCCACCTTGATCTGACCGATGCTCTTGTACAAAGTTCTGTTGGACAAGCTTAAAAATATGTGTCATTCTTCATGTAGGAAACTTTGAATGTATGGAAGCTGCAAGTGAATCATTTCAATGTTAGATAAATTGAATTCAATTATTGTAAGGTAGGGCCAATGTAACTCATCAAGTTGTGTTTGAACTATTCAAAATTTATTTTGTTGGGTGTATAATTATAATTAATCTCAACTTTAAGTTTAAATAAAATCAAATTTAAATTAGTTGGAATTCCAGTTGCATTTGAAATCCAATTGAAGGTTACAATAACGTGATATTCTATTTAAACAAAAACAAAATTATTAAGTCGGATTACTCGAAATATAAATTCAAATAATGTCTCAACATAAGCTTAGATGCTTCGTATTGTAGACCCGATTGAATGATACTGCACTTTTAATAATAGCATCAAAGAAGCATAAAAAGTGGATAGAGCAGCAAAACTCATATATACCCTTAGCAAAAAAAAAAAAAAAAAAAAAGAAGTCTCAATAGTATTGTACTATTATCGAGTTGTACCATAAAAGACCTAAGTTCTTCCTTGGTGTTTTTCTTCTTATTACAACATTGACTTTTCCAAAAATATTTATCCAATAAACACAAAGATCATAAGTTTTGCTATAATATGCTGCTGACGTCGAGAGGCAAAATATGTCACATCGAAGATTAGCAAATGTTATTCCCACGAAATTTTATGTTTTGTTTGTTTGTTGGTACATTAAATGCAGATAATTTTTTTTGTATTTTTTTTAATAAATTATTTATAAAAAATTAGATACAGGTAAAAAAAAATTTACAATTCTTATTAAAAAATCAAATATATTAAATATACATAAAATATAAATATAAATATAATATATTTTACATATATCATTTTAAAAAAATATACAAATACAAATAAAAAACCAACCATTCAAACAAACCTATTAAACATACAAGAAAAATCGAGCCACGGGATGGAGTGAACGGGCCAAAGTTCAGATTGGGCAGAGGCATTCCTGGTCCATACGCAGAGGGTTTAGTGCCTGACAAGATATTTAATAAAAATTTTCATGAGGAAAAATGGGATTTTTTTATGAATTACTCACAACAATTTATTCGATGAATTCGTGAATTATTCACAAGAATTTATATAAAATATCAAAACTTAAAGGCCGGTAATCAATAACCATGTTCGTATACATTTATTAAGAATAGATCAAAAGTTATATTTGGTATTTAAATTTTACCTATTTTATAATTTACTAAAAATATCGATTTGGTATTTTTTAAACTTTGTGAGATATTTTATAATTTCTAATCTAAATTCTTTCAAGTTGTCAATTACAAAGTGGATAAAGTTCAAATAAGTAATTATAAAATTAGATAAAGTTCACATAATCAATTTTAAAATAGACAACTTTGGTCCGTTGTAACTTGTATAGCTTCTCGCTCACCCTAAGTTAGGTAACCGAATAAGACCCACACTCTTATGCCATTTTTTATCACAAAAAGTTGCCTTTCAAATATAAGATAAAATGTTTATTTGATTAGTACCTATGACTTCTATTCTTGTTTTATATGATTTGCACAATAGCTTATTTTTAATTGGTTACATATACATGATGACAAGGTATGAATTCTTTTCATAATTGGAACTCATTAATTTTTATTTTACTAATCAATTGGATTATTAATGTCTCTTTCAAGTAAATTTGATGAATTTGTGAATTATTCACAACAATAATGACCAATAAATAATAACCATGTCTTGTGCTTTTATACAGAATAGGTTAAAATTCATATTTGTTATTTGAATTTTACTCATTTTTATAATTAATTAATTATTTAATTAATACTTTTCTCCAAATAAGTAGTTAAAATCTAAAAGTGTCAATTTGATATTTATAAATCTTTTGAAATAATTTATAATACCTAAATAAATTTTATTATTTAAGTAGTTATCTATAAAAATAGATAAAGGCAATCTAGTTACTTCCAGTAATGTATAGGTAGTTAGTTATTCACTAACCTCAAGTTGGGTACCCAAATTGGGCTTACACTCTTGTCGCATTTCTTTGGTAAAAAAAAATAAATAAATATAAAATAAACACTTTTTAATAGATTGAACTTCAATTCATGTTTTAAATGACTTATACAATAATTTATTTTTTAATTGATTTCTTATGTGCATGATCATAAGACATGACTTTTTTTCTTAATTAGAGCTTATTAAATTTTATTTAATAATGAATTAGATTATTAACATCTATTGGATAACACGTGATTTATTACAAGGAATAGGTATTTTTTAGGATACGATTTTTCCAAACCAAATAAGAAAATATTTATTTCACAATGAAAGCAAAATAACAATTTATAAAATATAAACATTTTAATAAATCTTTGTATGTAATTGGTTGCCTAAGACTTCCATTATGGAAAAGAAAAAAAAAATGACAACAGAGTAAACAAATGATTGGGGCTTGGCAGATAGCCAAAAGTTTCAAAGATTTTTCACGGTAAAAAATTAATAGGATCAAACTAATAATTTTTCTTTCTTCTTCTTCTTCTTCTTTTTTGGCCAGTAAGATGAATTCATTCATCATTAAAATATTATATCAATCAAACTCATAGATACAAAAAGATCCATAGATAAAGGATCATAGATGAATGGTTGGAGTTTTAAAGCAGAATTGGATAAACTAACATATTCTTTTAGAAGTTAAATTATCCTAATTAAGGGATAATATACCAACATGAATAAGACCCACCCTATTAGTGAGTAGAAAAAAAAATACCATAATAGGGATGCCATAATCTCACACAGGGATGATAATAAAAAATTTAAATTTAAATTAATTTGCTCATTTAAGAAGCCATTGATGATCCAAAATCTGGATTGTCATGATCTCTTCATATTCACTAGATCCATTAAAATGGACACATGCTGACTATGGAAATGGCTGAAAAAAAAAATAGATTTGAAAATTTTTATTCATCAAAAAGATAGGAACCGTAGATAATGAAATCAACAAAGATGGATATGGGGTATTCAAATTGTGAACAAATGATATGGATTGAAGAAGAGGGGTGATTAGGGAAGCCGTATGGCTGCCCCTCAAATGTTAGGGTTAAATAAGAGACTTTTTGCATAAACTGCTTGTATGATGATTAAATATTACATGCAACATCAAACTAACAATTAAAAAAAGGAAAAAGAACCAAGTCATAAGCGATGTCTGTTTGTTTCATCATATTCTAGTTCTTTTAGCATAATATTTTTGTCGTTTTCAAATGAATGTTCGTGAGTAAATGGATACAGATGAAAAATTGATAATTTTACTTATAAACAGACTAAACAGGTACGATACATATATGATGTAGATTTGTTATAGATGCAGATTTGATACAACTACGACACAAATAAAAATCAAACAATCCAAACAGACCTAAATTAAGTACAAGTGAGATTGTGAGAATATAAGACTTAGTAATGGTGTAAAAGAAATGACAAGATTCATAGTTTTATAAGCTATTCAAACTCATATATATCTTGCTTTCTAATAAATACAAAAACTACTTATAATTATGGTTGTTAAACTCGCAAGTCTACTCATATGCTTCAATGAGTTTATGTGTGGATGACAAGATTTCGATTCTATTCGCATACAAAATCGTTTTTGGAGCAAACTCGTTCTAGGCTCACAATTTTATATAGTAGAATTGGTGATAGAATTGACGATAAAATTAATGTGAAATCAATAGTAGAATTGATAATGTCGTAATTTTACATATTTTTGCTTTATTTGAACTTTGAGAAAGAAAATAATTCAATATGTCTATTGTCTTCTAGGTAATATACCCTAATATATTTTGAACGACTGGGATAAAAATTGCACAAATATATATAATGCTCTATTTTCCTTTTTTTTTTTAAATTCTATATGTAATTTATTTTGCATAAATTTAATTAATTTTTTTACATAAATATATACTGAATATGAAAATGTACATTACTGCATAAAACCAGTTACTTGCACATGATATTTTGAATAATTCTTGCAATAAATATAGTTAATTATCAATAAATGTAAATAATTATTATAATTATCAAGATTACATTAAACATATTAATGACATCATATGAATCGTGATAGGTATACTTAAAAGCATGATTGGAAGTTGAGAAGAGAAAGATTTGAAGGTATAAAATAATTGGTATAGTGTCTTTGTTAAGTCTCCTATTTTGCTTTTGATGATAACAAAATATGTATAATTGTTTACTAACAAAGTTGTTAAGTGTACAACTTTCAAGTGTAAAATATATCATAATACAAATCTGACGAAATTATAAAACCTACTAAAGCAGACACTAAAGCAGAAAGTAAATCTGATGAGATTCTAAAATCTGATAACTTAGAGAGTAGACCTGCTATATGAAAAAATTTGTAGATTTACGAACAAAGCATGGAAAATCTAATTTTGTTTGATTCTTTCATCAATTTGAAGACCCAGCTCCAAAGTTAAATGTATTTGGGTAATACATTCAACTATGTTCCACAAAGTTGGTTCAAATATATAGGGGATTCAAGTTTTTATTGGATTAAAGTTTTATTTTTGAAGATTTAAGCTTTGACAACAAGTTTAACTAAAAGTCAGAATTTATTTTTTCAAGACATGTTCAAGAATCGTTTCATATGTCATGAGAAGCTTATCTGACAAAGTTATCTACTTATGGGATGCCAAGGACATATTTTCTACATCAAATCAAATTCAAAATTGAAGAAGATAATTAACAGGAAGATATGGTCCGATTTTAAAGGAATAATATCAGAGGCTATTTTACTTCAAGATTTGAACCACAATGTTTCAGATCTTGCCTCAAGACTCATCCACAGCAAGATAAAATTTAAAGTTCAAGATCATTATGTGAAATACATGAGAATTCTTATCGCATAAAATAAGGAAAAAAGATCATCAGCCAAGCTTATCTATTTTATTCGTTGAAAGATCTGATCAGGAGACATCGTCTAAAATTAAGAAAGCAAAATATCAGGGAATTAGCTTAACATTCAAAACATTCGTTGGAAGACCATATCAACAAGAGGAACATCTAGAACAAAGCTTATCCTCAACATCCAAAATATTCTCAAGATAACCGTTGAAGATATAGATACATGTAACCGTTGGAATCCAAAAAGAGATAGATGCGTATGAAAGAAAAAATTTATAACCTACTGCAAATTTACTGACTTCCATTTGTGCTTACTCTATTACTCTAAAATTTTGATTCTGGCACGAAATTTCAGAGGATCTTTATTCTTTATTCCTCATTTTGAGTTTGATTAGTTGTGTGAGATTGTAGAAGAATGAGAATGACATTTCCTTCTCTGTAAATTAGTAAATAGCTTGAGTAAAGCTAGATAGGTTGAGCAAAGTGATTGAAGTCCATTATATTTGGATAAGTTTGCACTCTCATTTCTTTTGGAAATAGTGGAACAAACTGGTATGGAATACGGTTTCCTGGCTTGAAGCTGGAAAAAAAGGGCTGACGCTTAAGACGGAACCTCTATAAATCGATTTTGCACTCTTCACTTCCTTTATTTTTTTAATTTCGTGCATATTTAGTTATTTGTTTTCGTTGCATAATAAATTCAGAAACTACGTCAGAGAGTAACTCGAACCTAAACTTTTAACTAATTACTTAACTCTTTATGGACTTAATTGAATATGAGTTTATTTGAATTACAATTAATATTATCTATATTTGTGATCAAGTTTGATTGTTTACAAGTGAATTTATAAGCCGTTATAGTTTGATTAGCAAAGTGGTGTGACTTTGGTTGTTTTTATTTAATTTTTGAAAAAGATAATTATTTTTATCAATAATCAATTCACCTACCTCTTGGTTATTCATTTGGAACCAACATTCTTCATTTTGGCTATATGTTAATAAAATTAATATTGAATTTCTTCATTTTCATCATTTTATTTAAAGTTTTATTAATAAAGTAAGTAAATTTTCAGATTTCACAAGTAATTTTATATTAATTATGAAATTTTACGATTTTACGTTTTGATTCTACAAATCCTAGTATATCAAGGTTGATATCCTCGTTCAACAGTAGTGTTTATAATTAAAGGTAAAACCAATATTAGTATTTTATAATAGTACTTCAAGTTAGGGTTGAAGCTCAAAATTCTCGTATATTTTGAGTTGACTTAGTGCTTAAGCTAACTATTGTCCCCACTTGATTTGATTTATTTATTAAACTACACAGAAAGGGCAAAAAAGTTGAAATAGATATTGAATCTCACGGAGCCCACCACATGTCAATTTTTTTAAAATAGAACACTGTAAATAAGTGAGTAAAAAATAAAAAGCCGACCAATATCTCAGCCATAACCGACTGCACCATTATACCAAGTCCTCAGCATCTTTATCCTTCCTTATTTTATAATAGGATCTTATGTCACGAGATGGAGACTCGTGAATGTTTGGTCCGCTTTTTTGGGGTTCATCTCATACCGAAACCATGATTTTGGTCCAAAAAGCACGGAATGACATCGATGATTTGGTCAGTTGGATTGTCAGTTTTTTATCATTATCGATATCAGCTCAGTATTAGTTCAGTTTGATTAATTTATAGTAAATTGTTAGTTTTTCATTGATATTGTATTAGTATTGATTCAGTATTAGTTCAGTATCTGTTTGATATCGAAATGATACCAAAATGACGAATCAATGAAGAAACCAACAGGTGAGATTAAATACCGAATTAAATATTTGAGGTAACACAGATTTTTCTTTTGAAAAATAATTTAATTTTTTTTGTTAATTACAACAGAAAAAAAGGATTTTAATATGGGACATCTCTATGAGAGATATGGAGAACTATTACTAGGTTACAAAGTCATTAGAAAAAAATAAAAAAAATTTCTCGAAGCTAGGGTGTAACTATAGGATCAGCCGTCTGAATTGGTTGGTGCTTCTGTTAGGTATACAAAAAATTTGCCGTTTATGACGTTTTGCTTGGCAACTTAGATATAATTTAGATGTGTATAACTAACAATTAAAAGATGCCATTAATTCTTACGTAGAAACTAGTGGACATAGATGTAAGTGAATCTTGCTTATTGCAAATTGGGCTATTGTCATGAATGGTATTTAAATTTTGATAAAAAAAATATAATTAGTTATTTTAACTTTTAATTAATCAATTCAGTACTAAAATTTTGAAATTGATCGTATTTAAAAAAAAATTAAGCATACCAATAATACCTTCATTAATTTTTTTTTTTAGGTATAAAGTTGATTAATTTTAAAGTTTTTTATGTATTAAATTGATCAATTTCTAAGTTTAGCTATTAAATTGATCAATTATAAAGTTTAAATGTCTAATTATATTTTTTGTCAAACTTCAGGTACAATTTGTGACATTATTCCTTGCAAATTTGTCAAATTCAATTATTATGATAATGTAAATGAATGACACCAAATGACTTACAAAACCAGGTGTGAATTTTTCGAAGTTTCATTGTGATGTATGTACATTTGTAATCAATGTCAGCTTCGAGCTAAAAATCAAACCAAACTTGGGTTAGAAAAAGCTAAAGTCTTATCAAGTTGAATATAACGTCAAATTTTAGGTTCAGAGCAAGCTCAAAATGAGCTTAAATATCAAACTTGTAGACTCAAGTAGATGATGTTGTGGTTTTCAATTTTTTGCCTTTAGAATTAGAAACAAATAAAAGATGGATGGAGCAAGAAACTTATACCTAAACAAATTAAAGTTTTCAATAGTATACATGATTGGTTTTTATTTATTTGTTTATTTATTTTTTAGGGTGTAGAACATGATTGTTACTTTTTGTCGCTAAAGAGGTTTTTAGCATTTCTATGACATTGATCTTTCCAGATTATTCATTGGGGTATAAGTTTATAAACTCTGATCTATAACCCTTGTTAGTGAAGAAGTAGTTGATGGATCAATAATAGAAATATGATTGACATGACAGGTGCTAAGGTGGAGATAAAAAGCTCAACCGAAAGAAAACACCCCACTCCACCACCCTCTTTAGGTTATAGCAGCAACTATCGGAGTCGCGCTTTCACTGATGGTTTGGGGGGGTTTGGTCCTTATGCGGGCTTCAATGGTGGATATGGCCCTTTGGTGGTGGAGGTGAATATTTATGGTACCTGGTAGTCATGTGTAGTGGATTAGAGGGTCATAGAGGTGAGTCTTCCCTAGGCTATTCTAGTCATTTTGAACCCTATGGTGGTGCGTTTGTTGTAGAAGACCATAGCAGTAGCAGTTGAGGCAGTTATGGACAAGGAGAAGAAAATCATGGTGGTTACAATGATTTGGACTATGGTGATGGTTACGATTCTAGAATTGGTTGAAGTTACGGAGGAGCGGGTGGAAAGTATGGAAGGTCAGCTATAGCAGCAGCAGCAGCTACCACCCTACGTAAGGTGGACCTGAAGCACTTCGATGCAGTTTCTTGATAGGCACTCTACAAAGGTTCCCTCAGTGCGCCGTTAGGCACTTTTTAAAGTATTAAAGACCCTTATATTTGCCTCCACTCGAAAGGCTTTTCGTGGTTATGCTTAGTATCTCTTCAACATGATACATGTAGGTGTTGTTGTGGATAGGATCGAGCATTGACCATTGAGATGGCCTTATACATTAGTGTTACAGTCCGAGAGTTAACGACTTTATGGGGATGTTTAACTTGGGCATATAGAGTTATAAAGGCGGGTCTAGCCTTCCATGGATAAACTGGTTGGGAGTTGATGCCGCTCTTATGATAAAGTCAAGGCAGGCCAAAACCAGTTGATATTGTTGAACCTCCCAGACATATGGGAGATTGTGGTAAAGCCAAGAAGGCGCTCTTTATGAGAATAGGGCTCAAAACAGACCTAGGAAAAGTGAAGATAAGGCTGGCTCGCCATCTAGTTTAGCAACAAACGATGATAGAAGGGATGGTCAAATATCGCACGAGAACTCTTTGAAGGGTAAAACTCATGTCCCATGACAATTGGTATAAGAGCCAAAAGTTCCCAACTCCAGCAGACTGCTTAAATGCCACCCATAATGCTTAATGAGTGGATAATTCTTATTGTGGATGCAGTTCGTGTAGGTAAAGCTCAGTAGAAGCAACCACCAAAGAGAGGACATTATTGCTAGAAGGTAGCTATGTTGTAAGTCGGGGAGACAAGATTTAACCCTAATCTTGTTATCAATTCAGCTCGTGTGGATGAAGCTCAAGCGAAGCAGCTACCAGAGTGAAGACATCATTGCTCGAGTGTAATCCCCTAAATTTTACGCAATCTAATTTTAACAAATATTAAAAATGTAATATAGAATTGTATAGAATATTTGGAACAAGTAGTAAAAATCACTCCAAATTTTTCTCGATTTAAAAATGTTAAAGTATAAATGAATTAGATTATAATTAGAAAGATCAAAATCGTTACCAATAAAAAAAAATTATTTTGAAAATACAAACTGAACTTCTATGATCTCAAATAATTTATAAAACGACGATAAAGCAATCATTAATATAAAGTTACTGAATTCTTTTTCTTAAAGTTCAATACTTAAAAATAAATCCTACGCTTGTTAAATAACGAAATAATAGTATTCAACTATTATTGAATCTATTAACATTAAGTAGCATTAGACAAAAATATGTTAGTATCAATAACTCCTATACATTAAATAATGACGTTTAGTAAAGTGATCAACAGTCCAATAAACAAATCATAGCTAACCGTAATTTTAAATCAAAATAATAGATGATTAATTTAGAACCTGAAAGATATAAAATTATAGACTAAAGACAAATCACTAGAATTGCAAAAGATACGACAAGATCAAAATAGATTGACATCTAAGAATCTGGATCTTAAATAAATATATTAAATCACACTAGTATTCTAACTAAGAGATTTACAGATTTTAGAAATTTAAAATCCCGAATTGTCAACGTAACCTTTACTAATTTTCATAACTAGAAAATGAACAAATTGGCAAAAGCGGAACTAATATCAAATATATGATTCAATAAAAATCTTAAAATAGATCTATGAATTGTAATAAACTCATTCATAGCTTGAAAGACCCAAATACAAATTTCCTTGACCTTAATAGATACCAAAAACGAGATTTCATATCTTGAACTGATAATTCAAGATATAACTAGAAATAGTTTTAAAATTTCGAAACCGATAAGATACAGTTTATTATAAAGCTTATCGGTATAAAACAATAGATTACAAATACAAATAGACACTAATACTGAACAATAACTAATCAATTTAGATCTAAAAAGAAATTTCAAACCCTGTTTTGATTATTAGGAAATTCTAATTTATTGGGACTTGGTTCCTAATTTAATCCATCGAACTTGAAAATTTAACCACGTAAGTTAAAATACTAAAATAATTAATGGTGTTAAGTTTTAACTAAAAATTTGAAAATACAAATAATTTAAAGTGTCGTAGTAACTTAGGTAAATTTATTTTGACAAACGTATAAATAACGGAATAGATACATAAATAATTTATTTTCTTAGTAAAAAATTTTTGGGCTAATAACTATTAGATATATATATAATATATATAAAGAAGCAAGTCAGATTTTATGTTCCACCACCGCTGCACGCTACACGAATGGAAAACTGAACATCGAACAACAAAGGAGAATTTCCACCTCACGCGTGCTGTAGGATAATCGAACTTGATGAAGCCTACGTGCGTGCTGTGGATTTTCCACCGAGCAAGACAGACCAGCAGCAGTCCTCTCACGCACACAGCAGGAGTTCTCCGCGACAACTGAATTCCCTCAGGCGCACAAGCAGTAGCTTCAACGCACAACACACAGCTCCATTCCAGCGCAGCAGCGGACAGCAGCCTGCACACACACGCCTCACCGCAGCAGCAACTCCCCACACACAGAGCAAGGAGCTGGAAACAGGGCACCTGGAAACAAAGCTGAGATTCCTTGTCCGACTTTGATCCAAATTTGAGCCTCTAAATTCAAACGAAATTGACCCAAAACCAACCAAAACACTCCACATGTAAATAACATTAAATGAGGAGAATTCAGCTTGGATAAACAACCAAAACATCTCAAATATTTTGCCAAAAATCAGATGTTACAACTGCAACAGAGGAGAGAAATTCAACAATTACAGCTGCACACTTCTCCAAATTCAATTCTGATTTTTGCAAAATTCCTAGGGTTCAATGAGCTGCTATTTTACCAATTAAACACCAGTAAGGAGCCTTCAAATGGACACTTCAACACCAAAAATTAATAAAAAATTGGATCCAAAAATTCGTCCCAAAAATCAAGGTGGAATTTTCAAAAAATTTAAGTTTTCACACTTCAAACTTCAACCGATTTTGACCCGATTTTTACACAAGTTATCTCTTATTTTTACACACATAAATAGTATTAATTAGCTATTCAAACAAACACCATTAAAGCCCTCAAAGATAGCCACCAAAAATCCTCAAACCCAAGTCAAATTTGCATCAAAACTTTGCAAAATCGTGGTAGAAAATTCCAGCTGCATTGTGGATATTTCAAGTCCAAAACCCATTCCATAGCCTCTAAAACTAGCTATACTTAGTATATGTATATAAGAGCCTAAGTTAGACACACTTTGAGCTCATAAACCCCACAAAAACACTCTAAAATCTCAGCTGCAACCACAAGTGCGTCCAGCACTTTTTACATTCCTTTTCTCCCTTACTACCTCCAACATAGAAGCTTAGAAATCTTGTATAAAAAACATAAACCCTAGCCTACTTCCATACCTTACATACACATTAAGCCCATCAATAACAACCAAAACCGAATAAAAGAATCCTAAGTTATCCTAGGGTTCAAGAGGAGGACATTAGCTTGACAAGGTTTAATTCTTGCTTTAAGAGGAAGTTGAACAACCTCCTTCCATTCCAATCCAAGGTAAGTTCCAAACTAAACTTATCCTTGTTAAATTTATGAATAGACCTCAGGATGAATTTTTGAACATTGAAAGAAAGTTTTGTGATTGGAAAAAGTTGTTAATCCTTGAATGAATACAAGTGGATAGATGATTGATGTGTTAGAAATGTTAAGATATTGTTGGAAGAGAAAAACAACAACTTAGAAGTATTATGATCATGGTAATAGTAAATTCGGATTTAAAGACAAAGTAGACAAAACAAGACTCAAACTTCATCTAATCTAGTCTAAATGCATGTTTAAAGCTTCTAAGACCTTACATAAACATAAAACTTGATAAATCAAGCTTTAAAGGCATGATTAGGAGTTCTACATTACAAGAAAAATATTATGAACAAATTCATAGAAATTACACATAATAATACCTCTATAAACTATGAATGAACTTAGGATATGAATGAAGGCTTCAATGAGATCCTCTAAAATAATATACAATCAAAAGAAAATTAAAAGAATTAAACAATAAAAATTCCTTTACTATAAGAATCAATACTTAAGAAATCACAAACTAGAAAATTATTCAGTTTACAGTCTTAATAAACCAACATCAACCTTACTATTATTCCTATAAGTATGATTATAAGTATTGCTATTAATATTACTACTAAGTATAGTATTCAGTATTGATGATGTTTTCATCACGAGTCATGAACGATTATTAAAACTGTTATCTTCACGTAAACGTTACTATATTTATATATCGATACTATTATTTTGTCACTAATAGTATGAAAAATGATAATTATTATACCTATAGTTATTACTAATATTGATATTAACGTTTCAAAACTAAAAGTACTAATAATATTGTAGTATTAAACTTAGTTGTTTTGCAATAAGAATGAAACCGAAGTATAATAAAAATTTTTTTTTGATATATCTAAATACGGTTTTATAACTTTTGAAATGTATAGATACTAGAACATATCCTTAAATAAATAAGAATACCAATTTGAGAGACAGATAAGGTTGACGGGCAAAGAATTAATAAATAAAAATCTTCTATTAAAAGCAGTAGAACTTAAGAAAAGACAAACCCCTGGAATAAAAATATAGATAGCAATTAATAAAAACTATATCAAACACCGATATGGAATATTTAGGTATTTAAAATGATTTAATTAAATTATTTAACGATGCAATAATTAAGTAACGGGTTTAGTCTAATATTCGGCGATTAGAATCAGCGCCTTTAATTATAGGAAGACTTCTCTTACAGAAATAATCCAATAATCTCTGTTACTTCCTTTCATAGGAAAATAGAACAATTCCTGGATTTCCGGTAGCTTACACAACAGCTTAGCGAGGACCACAGGTGAGTAACTTAGACTTGTTACATTGTTTGTGCTTGTAGGATAGTTGCATTTGGAATAATATATATATATATATTCAATTGATATGCATGCGGGATTGGGATACAGCATGATGCGTGGTGTATGATTGAATGGCAAATTATCATAATATAAGCGATAATCCTATTGTATGATAAATATTGTATGAAATATGTTGATGATTGTCTGTAAATTGTAATCGCCTTAAACTTGATTAATAACTGTCGGTACTATAAATGAAACAGACATACATTGCACGATTTGCATAAACTGCATTATGTTTTTACGAACACCTATTACGTGTTAGAATTTCGGTTCTTGGTAATACTTGGTTTTTCTAGGCAATGGGCTATTAGTTCTACGCAAGTTTACCTTGTTCTGTCGGTTCCATGGGAACTAACTGGTAACGAAGGACGCCGCCCATGGTATCGCTGTGAAATGGCTAACACTTAGTGGATTTCTAAGGTACAAGACAGGAACTGAGTGTTTAAAACATCATCAACATAAAGAGATAATAATTGTGAGGATTATGGATTCTTGTGTACTTAGTTTCTCCTGGGTAGGTGATTCAGGTATCAGTTCCTTCAACCCCGATGAGAGGGCGTAAATCTCCATCTTGTTTGGATTCCAGATTGTCCAAGCTTGTAATTGTTCATATGTTTGATTGATGCATTACATATGATTGATAATAACTTGCTTGTTGTGATAAGTCTGGTTATTCACTAAGCCCATGGTTCGCTCACCCCCTTACAGTTTTTGTGCAGGATTATTACTAGCTGGGATTGGGCTAGGAATGTGTGAAGAGAGCTTTTCCAACAAACTCTATTGAAGATAGAGATATAGGATATTGTAAACTTAGAATTTAAATTTTAAAATGTTGAAATTTGTAAGTTGTAGTCTGAAACCCAATTTCACTATTGGTGAGGGATACCGATTCTCTGCGATCTTGGTGAAAATTGGAAAATCGGATTTCATAGTTGAAATCCTGTAATATATTATATCATATATGATAAACATTGATAAATAAATAGAGTCTTGTATACTCTGACATACAAGACGGCTCTCATGTTACGGGTGCACACGTGATATGATAGCTTTAGAAAAATCCTGCTAGGCCCCCATTTGGAGTCGTGACATCGAGGGTGGCTGTGTCACGAGTTGGTGTTAAAGCAAGATCTTATGCTCAAACCCTATTGTTGGGCAACTCAACAAGTGGCTTTTTCAGAAGATGAGGAATGGGTGAGGGTGAGAGGAAGCTTGTGGAAGCCCGAAGTCCTAGTAAGATGATTTGAGGTGTGTTGACAACAGGTGTGGAGAAGAGGTAAAAGCTTGAGAGTGGATAGTGGCAGCAACAAATTTGCCTCATGACGAGAACATCATGAATTTAAGTAGGGCAGGGTGTCACGATTCGAGAGTTGATGGTTAAGGAGGGTGTTTAACTTGGGCATATAGAATTATGAGTGGCATCAACAGAAGGTTTGTTCGAGGTATGAGTTACATCTAAAGGCAAGTCTAGCATCTCGTAGACAAACTAGTTGGGAGTTGATACCGCTCCTAATGAGACCAAAACATGCCAAAACCAGTTGATATATTTGAACCTTCCAGACATATGGGGGATCGTGGCAAAGCCAATAGGACACTTCTTATGAGAATGTGGGACTCGAAATAGACTTGAGAAAATAAGAAGGATAAAGCTGGCTTACCATCTAGTTTAGCAACAAACGATGATATGAGAAATAGTTGAGCGCCGCACAGGAACTCTTTGAGGATTAAAACTCCCATCCCGTGACAAATAAGCCATCGTCTTTTTTGAGGAGCTTTTTATTTTATTTCTAAATTTCTTAAAAAGAGTTTCTTAACATGGTACATTAAGGAGCTTTCCACTTTATACTTAAAATTCTAAAAAAAAAAAAAATTTCAAGATATATATATATATAATTATTTGTAAAACCCATAAGATTAATGTTGTTCAAAATTAACTTAAAAAAAAAAAGATCACACTTTTGTATTCTTGACAACTCGAAGGAACCTTAAAAGGCAACAAACCTATAAAAGTGTTCCTTAGTTCAGTTCCTGTGCTAACATACCCAGATTACTATTCCCTAATACCTTGCATTAAGTTTGGCTAACCCACACGTTTAGACGTTCTATCAATGTTTTCCTTTTATATATAGTGGCTTTTGCGGTTGAACATTATCACCAAATAGTTAGTGAACATCTTCTGGATGAACACGTGATACATGTTTTATAAGATCTTGGTTGTCGGTTTGTTTCATCATATTCTAGTAATTTTGACATTATATTTTTTTCATTTAAAAACATATGTTTATTAAGAAATAGATATCGATAAAAAAATTAATAATTTTATTTATAAATAGATCAAATAGATACGATACATATATGACATAAATATGATAAATAAATTACAGATATAGATTAGATATATATATAGTACAAATAAAAATATGACAATCCCATTTATTTATCTGAGTGATGTGTCAAACTTTTTCATGCTGGGGAGTTTATTTCGTACTGAAACTTCTCAGTCCATGATTAGACTGTAGCTGTTGAGAACGTGTTTTGCATTCATTATTTGTTTCTATCAATGTTATTGAAGAGGTTTTATTTTACTCTGATTCTTTTTTGTTTGGCCATAAAATCAGCAGATGTGAAGGCATATTGATTGGTGCCAACGTGAAAAAAAAAGGAGCTGCATTGTAGACAAATGATTGGATGATAGTTTTCATATCATAATTCATGTATTCTTTAAAAAATTAAGAAAGAATATTTGGGCGATGAGAGAAAAAAAAATTTTGATAGAAAAATATATCGAAAATAATCTAAGAAAAATAGGAAAGTTGAGCTTTTCATATAACTTTTTTCTACCTTGTTTTTGGGTTGAAGCCTCTACACAAATTCCTTCGGAGCACAAAAGACCACTATTATGTGGTAGCACACGCAGTGATCCTTTGCCAGCTACAAATGATGGTTTAATTACCCTAATTTTCTTTTGGGTTGTGTTGTTGTCTTATTATGTCCTGGATTCTTTCTTAAGAAGGAAGCATCAAAGGATTTTTAGAGGGTAAATAATACATATAACAATTAATACATATTAATTTACCTCTGATAAATCTTAAGCGATTTTTCTTTTATGTCTCCATAAAGAAAAGGCATGACTTCTTATGTGTGTTATTATTGTGAATTGTTTTTCAACTCTTAAGATCAAGAAAAGAAGAAACAAAGTGATATGAATTAGACTTGTAGCAAAACAACTAAAACAATTGAAGATTGGATTTAGCCGAGCCTTTGAAAAATGAATTAAGGACAAGAGAACAAAGAAAAGTGCAAATCATGCCTAGAGTCGTGCTCGCGGTTTTGACCAAGATACAAATTGAACACAAATCGTGCCCCAATGAGAAGATATAACCTCTACCGCAACCAACCATCAAGCCCACAATCCAAACCGTGATAAGTGACCATGTCCTTGCTATCAATAATACATTGCCTTGTATACAATCATGAGGATATGTATTCCGTTAAAAAGAATTTGCTACGTCAATGAATAAAAATTTCATGATTTTCGCACTCTGACACCTATAAATAAAGTTGCACAGACGTTGTAACAAAATTATACCATATGTAACAAATTTTTGACCTAGAATAGAGTAGTGTGAGAATTTCTAGTGAGTGAAACCTTTTTTTGAAAAAAATCAAGTTTTTTAGGTAAGTTCATATCTAACTCAACATTTTTTCTTGTAAGATTTTTGTGCTTAATCTGTAATATTCACTTATATTTCATATTATTTCTCTTGAATTTGTATTTACTGTCCATATCCATGGAGAAATAATCATTTTAACTTAGGATTTGTGAATCCAAGACCTGAGTCATGTGATTTCAACTCGTTTTAATTAAAAATTGACTATGTACTGGTAATTACTAGCTTGAACCTTAATTCATGAGTTTATTAGAGTGCAACATGTAGATTCATATATGATTTCATCTGAATAGATTGAGAAGTTGTTCTTCTAAATAATTGAGAAATGGTTCTTTGAATAGATCTAGGCTACTAATGAAGTTGCTCATAATCACCTAGAGATAGTGATGGTAAAAATTTTTGTCACTTGATTTTAATTTCATTAAAATGGTTTTAATAAAAGGATTCTTAATCTTTATGATGATCTAAGTTGTTGATAGCTTATGAAGAGATTCCGGTGGTTTGATCTAGATCTAGAGTTTCTGACCTTAAGAGAGGCTTTAACTTATCTTAGTGAATCCGATAGTATAAGTATACCCAACCCAACAAACAATTCGTTGAGTTTGTTAAGGAATCACATGATAAGAACTTAGTGAAGCAAATCCTATGCTCATTGTTGCATCAACAAACTTATCTTATAATTTTTCTTTGTAAACATATATATATATAATATATTTAGCATTAACCATAGCTTAGTGTTTTTCCAGCTCATAATATTTTGCTGAGTTTTTCTTTGGCTAAATAATTGATTAAAAGTGAGTACAATAGATATTAACGATCCCCAAGGAATACGACCTAATGCTTTCTATACTACTTCGATTGATGTTCTTGCATATGTTGGTGATTGCAATCGAAACTGAATAGAACTTATTAGAACTTTTATAAATTTTTGAAAACTTAAACTTCATGTTTTTCGTAGAAACACCAACTAAGGTTTTTTGGCCTTGTAGCTACGAATCAACATTCAATTCATATCTATGAAGCTTATTGAAGCACTACCTAAAAGCATCAACTCTTTTATTCTAGCCACTTTTGCATAATATTTTAAGTTAGCTTAATTTTTACTTTTATCTATTTTATCTACTCTTTAGTTGTTGTTTTAGTTATTTTTAAATAGGCATGGAAATCTCACAGATAATTCGAGAACTTGAGGAACTCTCTTTGAAAAACAATGGGAAAGCAGATGGGAATCCTCAACCACACAATTTTGTCACTCTAATGGGTCCCTGGTCCAAATTTTCTATCATTCTATTCAAATGAGGCATGGAGAGATCAATAAAAATGGGGTTATTACCATCCAAACCCAACATTACAGCAGGGATATTTTCATTATGAGTCTCATCAACAAAAGTCCTGCATGAAGGAGTTGTCCTTGTCCTTGTCCTTCATCAAGAACTTCGAGCTCCACTATCATCAAACAAAAATCATGATACAAAGCCATGTAAATTCTCTTAAGAATTTGGAGATGTAAATGAACCATATGGTTGAAATGCTCAATGAAAGAGTTTAAGAAGGGGTTCATGTAGTTGCTTTAAGAAGTGGGAAACAAATTCAGATTCTAGACGATGAAAGGAAAATTAAAGAGAAGAGGAAGAAATTAGTGATGAAAACTAAACCACCAGACATGAGGAAGTGGAGGACAAAAGACATGAAGTGATTGAAGAGAAAGAGGAAGAAGGGAAAAAGGAACCACCTCTAGTGGAGCCTTATAAACTACCACTCCTTTGCCCAGTGAGAGCTAAAAGAAGAAGAGTAGTTTAGAAAAATTTTGGAGCTTTTCAAACAACTTCATATTAAGTTACCTCTAGTGGATGCTTTCTCTCAGATACAAAAATACACAAATTTTTTTAAGGAACTCCTTTCAAACAAAAGAAAACTGGAGGAGATATCCATGGTGATACTTGGGAAAGAATGCTCAACTGTCTTCCTCAATCAACTTCCAAGAAAAAGGAAAGATCCAGGTAGTTTCATTATATCCTATATGATAAGAAAATTACCTATTAAAAGAGCATTAGTTGATTTGGGGAAAGTATAAATTTAATGACCTACAACATGTTTAAGAAGTTAACGTTAGGAGAATCTAAAGCCACTAGGATTAGTTTGCAATTAGTTGACAGATCTACTAGATATCCTAAGGGGACTATTGAAGTTGTACTGGTGAAGGTGAAGTATTTTATATTCCATTTTGGATATAAAAGAGAATGTAGAAGCTCCTCTTATTTTGGGAAACCATTTTCGGTAACCGTAGGAACTATCATAGATGTGAAAAATGGGAAGTCAGCACTATGAGTAAAGGATGATGAGATGGTTATAACACTATCAGAAAGCGCCAAACAAGGGATGAACAATGGCGATGATTGTTTTGTTATAGAATCACTAGATTATGAAATTATTAAGGCGATAAAATATAACTTGTGAAGATACTATGGAATTATGCTTAAGTAAGGGTATTGCAGAAAACTTAGACTCATTTCATGAGAAAGAATTGGTGGCACATCTTGAAGTAAATGAAGAAGTTCTGAAAGATCAGTTGAAGGAGGAGATGGATAGAGAAGACATCAAGAGATTAAGGCCTTCGGTTGAAGAGCCACCTGAACTAAACCTAAAGGAATTGCTCGATTACTTAGAATACCCTTTCCTTGGAGAGAATTCTAAGTTACATGTCATAATATCCTTAAAACTTAATGTTGAGCAGAAGAAAAAGTTGTTGAAAGTTTCGAGAGAACACAAGAGGGCAAGAGCTTGGAAGATCGCTAATATTAAATGTATAAGTCCATTATACTACACTCACAAAATCCTTACGGAAGATGATTTCAAGCTAGTGGTGCGACTGCAAAGGCGGTTGAATCCAAACATGAAAGACGTAGTGAAGAAGATGGTAGTAAAGTTACTAGATCCTAAAACCATATACCCTATTTTAGATAGTACTTGGATAAGTCTAACTCATGTGGTTCCAAAGAAGGGGGGATGACAGTCGTCCCTAATGAAAAAAATGAGTCAATTCTTATGCACACTATCACAGGATGGCATGTATGCATCGACCATAGGAAGCTCAATGATGCTACAAGGAAAGATCATTTTTCACGACCTTTCATAGACTAAATGCTAGAGAGACAAATAGGACACACTTTTTATTGCTTCTTGGATGGAGTGTTAGGGTATTTCCAAATCCTAATAGCATTAGAAGATCAAGAAAAGACCATTTTCACATGTCCCTATGGCATATTTGCTTATAGAAGAATGTTGTTTGGACTTTGCAATGCTCCATCTACTTTCCAGTGATGCATGATGGTTATTTTTTAGGATTTGGTAGAAAACATAATGGAGGTCTTCATGGATGAATTTTCGGTGTTTGGCAATTCATTTTATAGATGCCTCTTGAACTTGAGCAAAGTTTTGTAGTGATGTAAAGAAACAAAATTGTACTAAACCATAAAAAATGCCATTTCATGGTAAGTCATGGCATTGTTTTAGGGCACGTAATCTCAAGTCAAGGAATTGAAGTCGATATAGCTAAAAGTCGAAGTTATTGAAAAGTTACCACCACCAACTACAATTAAAGCAGTTAGGAGCTTCTTAGGGCAAGTTAGATTTTATCAAAGGTTTATTGAAGACTTTTCAAAAATTGTGTAACCCCAAACAAACTCTTGGAAAATGATATCCCGTTCAACTTTAATGAGGATAACCTTAAAGCCTTCAACTTGCTAATAGAAAAGCTAATCAATGCACATATCATGGTAGTGTCAGATTGGAAACTACCCTTCGAAGTATTAGTAGTCATCTTCGCTTTTGACAAATTCAGGTCATATCTTATCCTTTCTAAAGTCCTTGCTTATACTAATCATTCAGCTTTGAAATACTTATTAGCTAAAACTTATGATAATCAACGATTGATCCGATGTATTCTATTGTTACAAAAATTTGACTTAGAAATTAGGGATAAGAAAGGTAGTGAAAACCACATTGCGACTATTTGTCAAGGCTAGACAATCCTCTGTTGGACCAATTAAAAGAAAAAGAAATTAATGATGAGTTTCCTGAGGAGAGACTCTATTCTATTTACTGTAAATGATGATCGTAAATCATGGTCTGCTGACATTGCTAATTATTTGGTTGACAAAGAATTCCCTACATAATTGGATTATAATAAGAGAAAAAGATTCTATGCTGATCTTAAACATTATTTTTAGGAGGATCCATTTGTATTATGTATTTATTTTGACCAAATGGTTAGATAATGTGCATCACATGAAAAGGGTCAATAAATCTTGCATCATTATCATAATGGGCCAGTTGGAGGCCATTATAGTGCAAATAGAACAGGTCATAAGGTGTTAAAAGCAAGCTTCTATTGGCCATCGATTTTTAAGAATGCCTAAATGTTTGTAGCAAATTGTGACAGATGCCAAAGAGTGGGGAATATCTCAAGAAGAGCTTAAATACCTCAAAAACTCATTTTGGAATGTGAAATTTTTTATGTTGGTGGCAAATACATCATAGTGGCAATGGATTACACGTTAAAATGGATAGAAGCCTAAGCTTTACCAACTAATGATGCTAGAGTGGTCACAAGATTTTTGAAAAATGTTTTTTTTCTTTCAAGATTTTGATGTCCTAGAGCTTTGATTGAAGACAGGAGCACTCATTTTTGCAACACAT
The DNA here is from genome assembly GCA_024138025.1 of Combretum micranthum. Taxonomy (NCBI): domain Eukaryota; kingdom Viridiplantae; phylum Streptophyta; class Magnoliopsida; order Myrtales; family Combretaceae; genus Combretum; species Combretum micranthum. The sequence continues at coordinate 641,125 of JAMXBD010000640.1, forward strand.
AGATTGAAAAAGTTTTAGAACTTTATGCATTACATCATGGGGTTGTTAAACCCTATCACCCTCAAATGAGCAGACATATTGGGCCAGCTGGGGGCCATTGTAGTGTAAATAGAATAGGTCATTAGGTGTTAAAAGTAGGTTTCTATTGGCCATTGATTTTTAAGAATGCACAAATGTTTGTAGTAAATTGTGATAGATGCAAGAGAGAAGGGGGGGGGGGGGGGGGGGGGGGGGGGGGGAGGTGGTGGGTTAGCGAGGAGATGTGGGGACACCCAAGAAGAGCTGAAATACCTCAAAATTTATTTTAGAATGTCAAATTTTTTATGTTCAGGGCATTAATTTCAAGGGACCATTCCCTAGCTCTATCAGTAATAAATACATCATAATGATAATGGATTACATGTCAAAATGGATAGAAGTCCAAGCTTTACCAACTAATGATGCTAGAGTGGTCACAAGATTTTTGAAAATGTTGTTTTCAAGATTCAGATGTCCTAGAGCTTTGATTAAAGATAGGGGCACTCAAATTTTTGCAACACATAGATTGAAAAAGTTTAGAACGTTATGTATTTCATCATAAGGTTGCTACACCCTGTCACCCTCAAACGTTAACGCAAGCTGAGGTTTCTAATAGAAAACTCAAATGAATCTTGGAAAAGAAAAATATAGTTACAACAAATAGGAAAGACTAGGCTGAAAAATTGGATGATGCATTATGGGCTTATAGAACTATTTTCAAAATACCTGTGAGGACAACACCTTATAGGCTAGTCTATGGGAAAGCATATCATCAACTAGTGGAACTTGAACATAGAGCATATTAGGCAATCAAATTGCTGAATTATGATCTAAATGTTGTTGGAAAACATAGACTTTCTCAAATCAATTTATTGGATGAATTGCATTTGAATGCATGGTTTTATAAGGAGAAGGTTGAAAAAGGGCATGATGCAAAAATTAGCCACCCCATTAATTTGGGGAAAAAGACTTAGTTTCATTATTCAATTCTAGGTTGAAACTTTTTCCAAGAAAACTCAAGATGAGATGGTTAGGTCCTTTTAGAGTTAAAACAGTCTATCACCATGGTGCTATAGAGATTGAAAACTTTGATAATGAAATGTTTAAGGTCAATTGGCAAATACTTAAACTCTATCAAAGACCATCACAAGATTTTGGAAGAATAGAGGAGTTGCACTTGGTGCAACTTACTGAGCTTTTAGAGGAAGTTTTGTCAAGCTAAAGACATTAAACAAGCCCTTAATGGGGGGAAACCCATTTCTATCTTGTCGTCTTTTTCACTAACTTGTTCATGTGTTGATAAATAAGTTTTTAGGACCAAAGCAAATCTTGATCAAAAGATGACGTTTAGGGTAGAGCAAGGTCAGCTTTTGAGTCTGTGAGTGGAAAGCGAAAGAAGCTGTGCATGAAATTTTGAAGAAGGACGTTAATCCACTCGATAATTTTAGGCATGGTCTAACCTGCGATTAATTTACTATGCTTCATAACCTTAACTATGGCTCTAGTTGAGCTCATGGTTATAACTAATGTCTTTACATGTTTTGCCTTAGCCTTAAATGGCTTTAACCATGGTTCTAAAGCGAGGTCACGGTTCTCAATTGTTCTCAACTCACGATTACAAACAGAGAAGCTTTCTAAGTTCTAACTTGAAATCTTGCTTTGCACTTCAAATTTGCTATTGTCCCCTGTCTGTTTCATCATGTTTTAAACATTGAGGACAATGTTTAGATTAAGTGTGGGGGAAGGAATTAAACAAGATTAAATGAAGGGTTGGGATTAATGTTGATAATTGATTGAGAATAAAGTAAATATGCTTCATTGGTCATTTTCTTTCCACAATTATAGGAAAATAATGAAATGGTAAAATTTGACTACTTTTGTTTTTCGATTTTTTGATGAAATCGCTAAGTAACTCATTTGAGCTTAGTATTGAACATCATCATCATACTTATAAGTTACCTTTACTTTGTTAAACTCACTCCATGATATCTATGTGGAGTAGTTTTACTTGTTATTTGATTTGAGAATTTAGAGTTGGAATTGGCTTGAAGTCCCTGGTAAGGCTATTCAATTAATTATTACAAGCTTAAATGATCTGTATGCTTTCCAATTAGTCGTTTTGAGAGTCTTATAGTCTCTAGCGAAGGTTAAAATGATGCTTTTAACTTGATGAATTTTCCTTATACAATATCTTAGAGTAAAAATTAAAATGAAAATCATTATGAGCTTAGAGTTCACAGAGGCAGGGGTTAGTCCCTCAAAAGATTAATTTCTTGACCCATCTATCAATTTTAAATAAACCATGAATGAAAGAAAAACTTGTTCAATTAATATGAGTAGGACTTGGTACCTTAGAAGAGCAAGGCTTGACTCCTCTATTAATTGAGTCATAGAAAAAAAAAAGAAAAAGAAAATAGTTATTGGTATGAGCAGGACTTGATCCCTCAAAAGAGTAAGGGTTGACTACTTTGCTAGTAACTAATCATATCAAATGAACTTAAAAAGGCTAGTTGATATGGATATGCCTTTGATCCCTCAAAAGAGCAATGATTCGTCCCCTCTATCAGCTAAGCTATATCAAAAATAGAAAAAAAAAAATAAAAAGAAAAAAAAATGAGACAATGGTTGAAAGCATTGATAAAGAAAGTAATTCAGGGAATGAGCTACTGTGTATGCTTTCACTCCTAGGTATAATCCTTGGAGAGATTATTAAGGAACTGTATACTTTAAATATAAGGGGGATAAGATTGATTGAGTCTCTGCTACTTTGTTTGGTCTTTTGAAATTTCTTTTACTTTAGGTTCTAACTTAAATAATAAGGGCAAAGACTGATCTACTTGGATAAATCTAGTAATTTTAGCAAAAGTAACTTTAGCACATGATCTAGTAGGATTGTATGGAGTTATCTGTGCAGAAGAGTGATGAGTTTACTAGTGATTGAACTGAAGTAAATGAGAACTTTAAGTTCAATTTGGTAAAAAAAAAAAATCCATTCATGATTTATTTTTCCTATTCAACAAGCTTTGCTATCTGGTTTTTACATGAAGATTTGCTTAGGGACAAGCTTAAGTGTGGGAGAATTTGATAAGTCATTTTTACTCAAATCAATTCAAAGGAATTCATGCTTGATTCAATGCATTATTAGATAAATTTCTATAAATGTGTGTTATTATTGTGAAAATGTTGTTTGTTAGCTCCTAAGATCAAGAAAAGCAAACAAAATAAAAGTGATTTGAACCAGATTTGAAGCAAAACAACTAAAATAGTTAAAGACCGAATTCAACTGTACCTTTCGAAAATGAATTAAGGGCAAGAGAACAAGGAAAAAGTGCAAACCATGCCCAGAGTCGTGCCTGCAGTTCCGATCATGATACAAACTCAACACGAATCACACCTCTGATGAGAAGATACAACCTCTATCGCGACCAACCTTCAAGTTTGCGATCCAAGTCACGTTAAGGTGAACCTATCCTTGCTATCAAGAATATGCTACTAGTGATGTGCCCTAGGCCATATGAATTTTATATCATTTGAATGTTTATTATTTTTATAATACAAGTCATTTTCTTTATTGAAGTTGTTATTGACCTTTTTGCTTTGATGAAAATTATTCCTTGAATAAATTTGTTATTCCTTATGTTATTAAAGTATGTGACTTTAATAGTAAAATCATAAGGCAAGAAATAACTTTATTCTAAATCATCCCTAATCATTCATTATGTGGAATACTAATGAATTAAGACTAGTATGTTGGCTGAATGATGATCATGTTTTATTGATCATGGATATGAGATATCGATTCAACCCATGGATACATGTAAGAGTACATTGTATTGGAATGACCAAATATGAGAATGCTATATAGATCAATGTAATAAGTATTTCTCATTGTAGTATTATTTTAGTGCTTTGACCTGATGACACCATGGATTCCTACGTAGCATGTTCCATGTTTTGATTATGTTCTTCATTATCTTTAATAGGATAATTATAAAACTGTAATTGGATATGGAATAAGTCATGTAAAGGAATATGAGTATTCGTGAAGGAATTTGTTCCTCTCATTAATTTGAGAGAGATATCTTTTAGGCCTCTTGGTGAGTAAGACTGAGAAATGCATTCGTGCTTGAATGAATGATAAAGAGTTATCAATATCATTTGTTTAAATCAGTCATACTCTGGATTTAAGAAATTTGTGTTAAACAATTAAGAGTGTATTGATCCACACCTTATGTTTAATTATAAGATATCGTGTAATAAAAAGACTAAATAATTGACTGTTAATAGGTAGAGTCGGATCACCGATCTTCACTTAATTTTGATAGGCATAATGTCTTGTTAGAGATCAATTATGTCTTGTAGGCCTAAAAGGTATTTTAGGGCTATTGCCAACATTAAGTGAACTTACATGGTCACGCACAAAGAATGAATTAATTGGATCATTGGTTATTTTAGATAACCATATATGGAATTATATAATTATAAACTATTCTTAATCAGATTAAGAATAATAAATAATTATTAAATAAAATTGTTATTTTATAAGACACGTGTCGTTTTAATGGAGGAAAAACCCTAATAAGATTAGGGTAGGTAACAAACAGACATATCTTCTTATAAATAGAAGGTGATGATTACTTTTAGGATCTACAGACGTCACATTAGAATTACAGAGAAATTCTTTAACTAAAACGTGAGAGACCCTCCTATGAGAAATTCCCAAAATTCGGAATTGTTCTAACGTACTAGCACACGGATAGAGATCCAATTAGAAATTCATTCATGTGGATACAGTAGAGGGTGCTCGCGTTTGCAGCACCTATTGATCGAAAATCTAAAGCTTCATAAAAGGTATATTGCAATCCCTTCTTGATTTAATTGAATCATATGGATCCGCATGGGAATTTAAGTTAGAAAAAAATATCTTGCTATCAAATCCATTTTTGGATCGTTAAATTCCCAACATACGCTACCCTATATATGCATGTGAGGATAGATGTTGTAACAAAATTGCACCATATGTAACAAATTTCTAACCTAGAATAGAGTAGTGTGAGAATTTCTAGTGAGACAAACCTTTCTTTTGAAAGAAATTCAAGATTTCTAGGTAAATTTATAATAAACCCAATTTTTGTTCTTGTAAGATATTTTTTTAATATGTAATATTCATTTATAGTTCATATTATTTCTCTCAAATCTATGTTTAATGTTCATATCCACGGAGAAATAATCATTTTAACTTAAAGTTTGTGAATAAAAGACCTTATTCATGTTGTTTCAACACATTTAGATTAAGTATTAACTGGGTACTTGTAATTAGTAACTTGAAACTTAACTCGTGAGTTTATATGAGTGCACCTTATAGATTCATGTTTGATTTCATCTGAACAGATCGAGAAATTGTTCTTTTAAATATATTTAGGCTACTAATAAAGTTACTTATAATCACCTAGATATACAGACAGTGAAAGTTTTTATCACTTGATTTTAATGAATCAAAGGATTCTTAATCTTTATGTGGATCTATGTTACTGATAGCTTGTGAAGAGATTCTGGTAGTTTGATCTAGATCTAGGGTTTTTGACCTTAAAAGAGGCTTTAACTTACCTTAATAAATCCGAGAGTACAAATATACTCAACAAATAACTCATTGAGTTTGTTAAAGAATCATATGATGAGGTCTTGGTGAATCAAATTCTAAGCTCATTCTTGCATCAAAAGACCTATCTTATAATTTTGCTTTGAAAACGTATATATATTTAGCATTAACCTTAGCTTAGTGTTTTTCCAGTTCATAATATTTTGTTGAGTTTTGTTCTGGCTAGATAATCAATTAAAAGTAAGTACGGTAGATGCTAATGATCCCTTAGAAATATAACCTAATATTTTCTTTACTACTTCAGTAGGTGCACATGCCTATGTTGACGATTGCGACTGAAGTTGAACAGAACTTATTAGAACTTTTATAAATTTTTGAAGACTTTAACTTCCTATATTTCATAGAAACACCAACCAATAATAATAACAATGATATGTAAATTTTGATTATGACATGATTTTACCTTACTACCATGATTTTCAAAATATTAAATCTTGTGAATACTAAATTTAATCACTAATATGTATATAAGTGTTCATAAAAATAAATTGAGATTTTACTATAATGTTGATATTAAGTGATACATGAAATTTGATTATGTTAATGTGTTTAATTACATGAGTTTGTCTTATTAAAATTAGCATGTTACATATTGATATTTCCTAGAGTAATTTTATCCCTAGTAACATATAGGGTAAATTGGTATGTATAATATGACTATGGTCTCTTGCTCAAAACACTTTTGTCACTTAGAAAAATTCAAGTTTCATGAAATTGTAAAAACTAAAATTGATAGATTTAGGGTTCATGTCAATCCAAAAGTCAATTTTTGCAAAATTAATAAACTTTAATGAATTTAAAGTGATAAAATATTAAAATTCAAAAATTAACAAACAAATTAAAATTTTCATTAAAGAACTACATATCATTTGATTCTAAATAACAAGTACGTAGGTACCTAACGGGTGACTTAAGATCTAAAAAAATATTTTTTTATGAAGTTGATGTGATATTGTAAATATTGTTATCTTTGTATTGTAATTACTGATTACATGTAAATTAGTTTCCTTCTTCATAAAAATTAATAAAATCGACTAATTTGTAAATATTGATGAATTTGGTAAACTCTTTCTATAAATATCATATAAAAATTCAAATTAGGATATAACAAGACGCAATCTATAATTGGAAAATTAAAAAGTGTTAGCTGCTTAGGTTTTAATAGGATAGCTCCCGAACTTAGCAATTTCTAGTTTTGTTTTCTTAAAAAGATTTTTCGCAAATCAGTAGTAAAATTAGAACTAACCTACCATGGTCCTAATTTGATTTCTTTCTGACTTTAATTGGGTGGCAACTCCAAAATACTTTTTCAAAATTAGAAATTTTCATTAATTCTTAATCAGGGGTTTGCATTAAATGGTTAGGGTTTAGTACAAATTGAATTAGAGGAAATTAAACTAGAAACCACAATCCAGTCTTGGTACTCATAATTCATAATCTTCCATAAAATTATTCAATCATCAATTAATCATCCATCAACAAAGTACATTCACTAAATAATACTATCACGCCTTAGAAAGGAAGCCTAATAAGATTAACCTGAAGTTGTCATATCACGTATGTATTCATGATATGAGAACAGTTTTGTAAGTCAAAGATTGCAAAACTCTACTTAACATTTACTATACAAGTTTCAATTTCATAAAAATATTTTGATAAATAAGGAAATACGAATTCCCATAGTCCATCAAAACTATAGTGAATTGGTATCCCCCACCAAATAGCAGAATAGGATAAATAACCTATATAATATAAGGCCTCAAAATATTATACAAACAATCTAATTCATTCAAAGCTATTTCATATATTACAAAATCTCAAACTTAAACACTAGACCAATGGATTACATTATAAGTCCATATTCACTGGCCTAATATACTTCTGTAGAAAAACTATAGAGGGGAAAACTAATCTACAACTTAGTGAATAACAGGATCAAATCACACATAAGACAAATGCTAAGCAAATTTTATTGCTAAGTATATGCAATGCAATACTCAACCATATGATATGCACGATTTGGATAATTAGAATCCAAACTAATGGAGATTTATACTCCTTCTTGGGGGTTGAAGGACTAGCTCAAGTCATTCATGTCACGTCCCAAGGGGTACCCTAAATGTAACAGTCCGCCACACTCAATATTAAAGCTTAAATATGATAACCTTAGCCACCCCCAGACGCTTTGATATTGAGTGTAAGGCGTACTCTCACAAATTTAGAGGATCATCCATGGAATTATGAAGCTTAAGAAGATATAATAATAGATTAAGAAAAGAGGATTCATAATATTCATTTATTCATAACAATGATCTTACAAAACTTAGGGGCCACACATCTAATACAAGAGTATTTCTACATCTTATCCAACACTAAACTTCATCTTGAAATTCCCTAACCAAAAAGGGAAAAATACCTGACTACAAGGTCCACGTGGCCTCAACCATAAATATGTGAACTGTAAAAGATATCTATAAGGGGTATAAGCTAATAAGTTTAATGAGAACTATTTCCATAAATGACTTCTTATAATGAAACTCAAACAAGTTATTTAAGCAAACATATGAAATGCAACATACACGTGGGCAAACAAAGCATATAGTTTTCTACGAACTATATGTTGAATGGATTTACGCCCTCCATTCGGGGTTTGGTGATACGTAACCTCAAAACAAGTAGTTTTAGTTAAAAAGATTTATGCTTTCGATCAATATTGCCAAGCATATGAAGTCTACTTGAATTGAGCCTTGCTTTCGGACTTTCACCAAGCATTTCCTTTATGCGCCAAGCAATCGCTTTCGGTCACTCCGCCAAGTGTTGCTTTCGACCTAAGCTATAATTCTTCTCACCCAAGGATAATAACCCAATGCAACGTGACTCACTTCATGGTATGCATGAATCCATTTATTTATGATATCATAGCATCATTATTATCAAATTTAGGGTGATCATAGAATCTCATACAAATCAAGTGTTATACTAAAATAAACATTGAATCAATTCTGGCCTCGCTATTCTTAGGATCCTTTCAACAAATTATCTTACATACATATCCATTTGTCTTTTCTTAATTCTAATGCGACTAGATTACAATCACAATCAAGTAAAGCATTTTAAGGAAATAAACTCACGATGCCATGTTGACTATTCTTCTACACGGATGAGTCGCTCACACAATCCTCTTAATCGAAATAGTCCTTAGGGTATAGGTATCCTTTCTCGGAATCACCTAGTTAAAGAAAACACCTAAAATGAGTATTTCTTGATGATTTTCTTGAATCTTGACAAAACAATGTCATGAGAATGTCAAAGTTCGTATAAAGGAGAATTTCAATTTAAAATGGCCATAACCTGGCCATTTAACTCGGAATCACGCATATAATACACCGATTTCTACCCACTCGAAAAGAGCTATCCATTTCTAAAACTATTTTTATCAAACTAAACCATTTAGGCTCCGAAATAGTGGTGAGCAGATTCACCACGAATTTTCTATCTTAAAAACAATTTTGTTTAAAACTTTAAATCATTCAAGATTTTTTGATAAATACTTAGTTATCTATATAGTTAAAAAATTCTCTTTTTATAGCTACTTAGCTCATAGTTTATTCTTGCTCAAGTGTTTGTTGTCCAATCATGTTTCTTAAGTAAAACAATGTCAATTAGGAGTTTAGAAAACTTATAGTTTACAAGAAATCTATTTTGTAAATCTTTTGAAATGAATATTTTGTTTCTTTTATTTTCAAAGGATACTTTATGTTTGCCTTATTATTTTTCCTAGATAACTTTTCGAAAAGAAATTTTCTTCTCTCTAAGTTCTCTATATTAGTGCTATTGTTCCCTATTTATTTTCTATACAATTTTTCTTTGACCATTTGTTTGAAAAGATCTTAATTTGAAAATTCTCATTCCTTTCTCATAAGGTTTCCTTCATATTATGTTTTCATAGAAATCATTTTTGTATAAAAATTATTTTCTTTTTGAAAAACAAGGTGGTATAGAAATGATTTAAAGAGCTTTTCAAAACAAAAGTAGCTTCTAGAATTGTAGTGAGTTCTTCTTTTAACTTGGAAAGGAACAACTTTATTTTTGTTAAACCATAGATTTTATATTTCATATAAACTTGTTCCTAAGTGATAAAATCTTCTTTTTATCAAATATTTTTAGAGCTTGAAAAATTTGGACAACAATCTTAATGGCATGATTTATAAGAAATAATAGCAAGAAAAAATAACATAAATAAATAAAGTCAAGTATTGGGAGTCTTAGCTTCTTCAAGGCTCCTGAGACTAGGAAGTAGACTAGTCCCAAAAGAAAAATAAAATGAAAGAAAGAAAAAATTTGTTTTGACTTGATAAGAACAAGTCTAAGACTAGAGACTAGTCTTAAAATAGCAAGAAATAAATAAATTACAATGAAAGAAATAAATAAATTACTTTACATGGAAATAAATAAATTGCAAGTGAGCTTATATTGTCTAAAGAATATATATATATATATAAATACATAATAATACTTAGATATAATACTAATAATATGAACAAAATGACAACATAAACATAAATAGATTTCCATGAACAAGAACAATACATGAGCATAGTGTATCTTCCATAACATTAGTTTTTGGAAACTCACACCATGGTCATGTAAAGTTACATGACATGAGAAGAAGAAATTGTAAAGAAAAGTTTACCTAAAGAAGGTTTTTGGAGTGTCACGTGGTTATAAGTTTTGTGTAGGTAGAAAGTGGTTTGAGATTATTTTGAGAGAGTTTTGGGAGGATATTTGAAGAGAGTTTTGAGATGAGAATTTGAGAGAGTTTTTGTAGAGAATTTGTGAGTAGTAATTGTGTGAAAGAAGTGAAAGAGGGGAGGGGGGGTATTTATAGGAAATGAGGTGCCGACCATACATTGAGAGGGGGAGAGAGAGTGTTTTATTTTGTATTTTTGTAAAATAAATGTAATATTAAGTAAGGTAGATGTGAAATAAAGTTATGGGAAAGGTAAAAAGTAAAGGTTATAGATTATAGTGTTTGTAAGAGTAGGTGTAAGAAAAAGTAGAGAGAAAAGAATAGTGTAGAATAGTAGTAAATAGTATACTATAAAGTAGATATGACTAATAAAGTACCGGTAGTAAGAAAATAAGCGTATAATTGCGACATCTGTTATTTTTACTTATCGAAAAATTATAAAATTGATATTTTTGAAATCCTTATATTTTTACGAGTCTAACGGTATATTTGGAATACTTTTACTGTTTCGAGCTCCGGGACACGTTTTTCAAGAATTGTGTTCGATCGAGTTAAAAATGATTCGCGGTTTTACTAATCTGATCTTTTTAAGCTTCCTTAGGTAATTATGCACTATTCTACATACTAAACTCTTACTTACTTTCTCGGGTTACTTCTTCGGGATTGCCGGACTTAAGCTATTATCTAACTAGGGTTTTGTTGACTTTAGGGTTTCGGTTGACTTTCGGATTAGGGTTTTAAGCTAAACCAATTCCAAAATTTAGGGGTTTACAATTTACACCCAAGAGAGACTAAGAACGAGGGAAGGAGGATTTTCTCAATTCATTGATATATATATATATATATATGTAATTAACATAACCTCAACTTCACCTTAGAAAGAACTAAGGAAGGAGTATTTTTTGAAACTCATTTGTTATTTATATATACATATTATTAACATAATCTCCACTTTACCTTAAAAAATTAGAAACTCACTAAGTTTTACTCCCTAAAGTCAACCCCAACACAAGCGATGTCCTTTAAGCCTAATTAGTTCTTGTAGAATTGACAACCCTATAGTAACCTTAATCATATTCATTAGACTCTCAAAAGCATTGCTATAGAATCGAAATATTAACACGTGACATGAATACCGTGCTAATGTAATTATGCTAACGTGCAAAACATGATTGTTTAATTAACTAGTTAGATCGTATTAAATCCATTTATTAAAGCGACCAATCGATTAACAAACAATCATTAGCAATTACAACGAAATGATTACATCCAATAGGTGATCTCTTTTAAATTAGTGAGTTATCATATAAAACAATCACTAAACAAAACACGAGTAACCAATTCCCCATATATAGTTAATTATGATTATAGTAATACATATGCAACTAAGTTACAAGAACAAGCAATGTGATAAGGTTAATGTTACTCACCTATCTTCCTGATGAATTCATAATAATCCTCTAGGAAGACTAAAGATTGATCAGTTAGTCCTATGAAACAAAATAGTATTCATTCATCATTTTTCTTTATGTATAGTTTATTGAATATTAGTATTGAAACGGACTTTTAGCTCATTTATTTACACTTGATTGAAATAAAGATTTATTTTAAAACCTATTTGATCAAACACTAAGTGAGAACCTTACCATGACTGTGATGATCGCCCCACCAAGATACAGACAGTTCTCTATTGTTTGTCAAATTATTTCTTTTCCTTTGTTTATAAGTTATTTACCACAAAACATCATTATTCTTTTATTATTCATATAGGTATCTTAATCAGTTAGTAGCTTATATGAAAAACTCATTTTTAGAAAACATACATCTGAAACAACATATTCTCTTTGCTAAACATAGTTTAACCCATCATATTACAATATACTGTCTCTAAGCTATTTACAAGTTTTAAGTCTATTTCAACTTAATTTAACCAAATTGATTAAACTTATAATTCATTTTAGTTTATTAAGTTCATTAGGTCAAGTTAAGCTTAGATATATTACTAATTCATTTTATATCCAAGATTCATATCAACTTAAGTCTATATTAACTCAATTTTAGCTAAGTTGATTAGAATTAGTCATTTAATGTAGTTATTAAGTCATATTTTATCATCTCTCTAGGTCATTACTATATGTCTTAGAGGATTCTAATTAGTCTAGTTCATTTTAGCTCAATAAGATTCATTAAGCCATGTTGAACTTACATTGATTAACGAATTTCATTTTATATCTAATTTTTCTAAACTTATGTTATAAATTCCTTAGTCTATTGGTATTAAGAAATTATAAAATTCTATACCTAACTATATACACTTAACTAGTAAAACCATTGTGCAATTTGATTTAGATATGTTGCAGTTTGAAACAAATATATTTTAGGCCTTAATGCTTTTGGAATTTCCAAAAAAATTAATTTTTTAAAGCTTTCCGTTACATCTTAAATCACCTCAATCCGAGTCCAGATGAAAAAGTTATGATTAAATTATAGAACAGTGTCATGCTAGAAAAAATGTGATTCGAGGAGATCACTCTCCTCATCACAGCCATGAGCTAGGTCGTATCACTAAAAAATTTATGCTCAGAGGAGATCACAGGCTGTATCACGCCAGTGATGAACATGGCATCATAGTTATGTGTTTTCCTTGTCTTTTTACCTTAATTATCAACTTATAACATCATACGTCCATCAAAACATCATAAAAGCAGCATATAAGTTCATATCAACTTTAAACAACACTCCTAATCACATTTCTACTATCATACATCATCTAAATTATTTCAACAACTTTCTAGATTCACTCACACATAAACAAGTTACGTTTTTAGTTTCATGCTCATATATCCTTAGCTTACTAATTTTATCACTAGCTCAATTCATATCTAGTTCTAATTCATTATATTTATGCGTATGCAATAATCAAAGCAAAGAAAACAACGAAACTTATCTTGTTAGGCAACTTAGATTACCTGATCTTCACTGCTACTAATGTTCCTTAGTTGTTAAAGCTTCTTCATGCTTAAGTGTTATCTTCTATCTTCAATTCTCCTTATGTTCTTTCTTGAAATTGAGATTTAGAATTGATTGTTTGAGAGAAAGAAGAGAAGATGAAGATGAAGAAAAGGAAAGGAAAGAAACATAAGTGATAAGAAAGAAGAAGAAGAAAAGTGGCATATTTTGAAAAAGTAAAAGGAGAAAAGAGATTAAGTATTAAAGATTTTTAAGGATATTTATGAGTAGGGGTTTTGATTTGAGTTTTTCATATCATTATCTTAAGTATTAAAAATAATTGAGAAAATTTTAGAATATATATAAATAAAATCGATAACTTGAATTAAAAATCTAGTTTAGAATTTAATTTTGTAAAAACTTGATATTAAGTTTAAGCTCGACTTATAAACTAATATTTTTAAATAAGTAGATAAACTCAAAATTCATGGGGATTAAACATATAGAATTTAGGTTAAAGTGACTATATTTGAGTATTTTATAAATTTAAGTAATTAAACTTAAGAAATTTGAGTCATTTGTAAATTAAAAGAAGAGGAGTTCAAATTGATGATTGTAAAGAAATAAATAACTTAGTTATGAAATAAACTAAAGTTTAGAGTTTACAAATTTAATAAACATTGAAATTAAATTTTTCCAAGTTTTTAGAGATTTGAAATTAAAGAAAAAGAAGTTTAGTTTGAAATTTACAAAAGGTAATAAAATTTGATTTGTTGAAAATTATTGTTATAGAAAATAGGCTAAATGAGGAGAGTGTTTGAAATCTCAGTTTTCAGTTAATCTATTTATTAATTTGATTATGTCACTCTATCTGATTTTTATCCTATAAATCATTTTGCTTTTCTTAATTATATTATCTAATTTCAATTCTAAATTAAACTCTAATTCATGTTTTACTATTACTTTTCATTTCCAATGAAGTTTTGATTCATTTGTGCAATATTCATATTTATTAAGCTTATCAATTGTAAGTATTATAGTTACATCATTTTGTTATTTCATCACATTTATGTAATATTTCTCATTATTTTCATTTCCATGAAATTATGATTTATTGTTGTTTAGGTTTAGCATCTCTATTTTCATAAACATTTATTATTCATCATTTATTTCTTACTTTAATAATTTGAAATTTTTCAATATTTCTTTAACTCTATATGACTAATATTCCATACAATATAGAATATATAAATCGATACGATTTGGTTTAGTAAATTCAACCATCCCTTTACTCAATTTTTAAAGAAAACTTAGACTCGATAGAGACAATAAATGATCGATGACTTGACTAGACCATGCTCAATTTGTCTCTAGACCTAAGACGACACGTAACAACACTACATTGACTAACACAACACGACAAACTTAACAATTGAAGGTTTATGGGTTTTTTTTTTTCATTCTTTTTTGTATATGTGTATATATATATATATAACAATATGCATATGAAACATACAGTGTTTATATTCCTTTAATTATCAGAGATGTGATATTTTACGACTTTTATTAGTTATTATCTTGTTGAAGTTGTAATTAAGATATGTCATTAATTTGAGTTATTATCGATTATTGATTGTGAAAAACCATGGAAAATTGTATTTTCAAATTTTATTATTAACAATTTTATCTTTTAGACAAAATTGTACTATTTATATTTTTAATATTCTTAAATCATGAAATTAGGAGTGATTCTTGCAACTTTTCTTAATTTTTTTTTTAATTTTGCATTATTTACTTTATGATTTTCATATTCAAGTTGCATAAATTTGTGTGATTATAAATATATAGCAAGCCATGGCCTATAATTCTCCACAAAGCCATCTAGTTAACCATTTACCAACAAAAGTATCCATGAATAAAAATGATATGCTAACAAAATACATTAAATAATAAATACATGATAAGAGGCATAACTAAATAAGCAAAAAGCAGTACTAAGTCAAAATGATTATCAAAAGAACAACATTTAGTCACTAACGAAATGATATCTATCTTGAACTTAAAAACATATTTGAAAAAGAATAAATTAATATTAACCAATATTCATCAAATAATAAATATCATAAGAACAAATACAACTCTTAATAAATTATTATAAGAAAATTTATAGTTTCTAGTAAAATATTATTGTGATTTTTCAAAAACGATTTGGTTCAATTTATGGATTGGTTCGGTTTATCCCTCTAAATCAATCATAAATTTATTGATTAGTTCAGATAAGGAAATTCTTAAACCAAATTGTTTTGAAAACCTTATTTTCTATTCGGTTGGTTTTTTTTTCATTCCTACTTGTTATATTAATTTTTTTTTTTATAGTGCATCCTTGTTACTAACTTTTCATTATTAGTATTTTATGAAAATCTGCAATTGATTTCAAAATTTAATTTTACCTTTTCCTTTTCATAATGCCTCTTTAATCTTAAATTTTGCTAATTTATTTTCTCTAAAGCATCCAACGTTTATAGAATTTAATAATGTAATAAATATATGATGTTTTTAGTATATTTTCTTTTAAGAGTGCTTTTTCGTTACTAACTTTTGTCAATATGCCTTTTATGTATTATCTTTTTTTTTTCCCCCCTAATCTTTTTAAGACAAATGATGGCTTTTCAGAAAATACTTATGAACAAAAATATCACTGAATAGTCATGACTGAAAGAAAAGTTTAATTATGAATAGTTGTGCTATTATAAACTATAAAGAGGTATGCCTAAAAAAAAAAATGATACTAAGAGGCTTCACAACAAAAATAATACCGAAAAGGTATTGGTAAAAAATTTCCAAAAATTGCTGTTACGATAGATCTGCAGCGCTGCACGGCCCCATGCTGGACAATATGTTACTGCACTTGCATAATGAGTTACCCATGTGGGACGAGCCATCTCCTCTTTCTTTTTAATTCCATGTAGCCAACCATAACTTGAACTCTGAACTTTTAAGCTTTAACTTCCACAGAAGCATTCCACTTTACTCCCAAACAATGCTGCATTTGAAACCACTCTATACTTCACATTTGCCACCAATATAAAGCGTCGAGCACTACGATCCAATCGGAAAATCCACACAAAATGAATTTCTTAAACTGTCCTTAACACTTAGAAGATGTTTTAAGTGTTAAAAACAGTTTGATCCATGCATTTTGACTCGCCACCATTTGTTCCTCTGGTATCTATATGGCCTATTTGGATCATTGTTTTGGCGTCGTTTTGACATCGTTTTTAAACCGAACAAATAATGATGTAATATCGATGAAAAACCAACATTTTTCCTCATAAACTGATCAAATTAAATTGATACTAAACCTATACCGAACTAATATTGATTCAATATAGATCCGATATAGATGAAAATCTAACGATCCAAACAGGCATTGGTAAAATTAGAATATTTGTTTATATAAATAAAATGACGTCGTAAAGCTTTATTGTTTCACTCTCATGAAACAAGTCGAGGCAGGCTAAGGTTTTGTTGCCATGCGGTTCACGTGGGTTTTGACGTTTAAAGCAAATGCAGTCAAGGATATGGACTGCTATGGCTGATTTCAGCGACTAGAGGGTCTGACAATACTACATTCATGAAAATAGGTTCTTACAATAACAAAAGAACCTACTTTTTACCTTTGAAATCTTTCGTCTGGATTCTATTATCTAATAGGTTTTAGTAAACACACCTTCAAATTATTAGATCGGGGTCTATATGTTTCATCATATTCTAGTAATTTTGGCATTATATTTTTGTTATTTTCAAACAGATGTTTGTTAAGAAAGAAATACCAATGAAGAATTGATAGTTTTACTCATGAACTCACCAAATAGATACGATACACATACGATATAGATATATATGAATAAGTTATAGATACAAATCTGATATAGATACGATACAGATAAAAATATGATAATCCGAACAGACCCTAATCACAAAGCACACTAACGAGTAGATAACTAGAAGCTCAAAGTTCAATTTATAGTCCTGCAAAAGAATAGATCGCAGTGTTAAACTCGTTGCAGGTTTCGGTTTTGAAGGCTTCTAATTGCCATGAGTTCGAGACCCAAAACAGATGAGTTTGGGCAAAATCATCCACAATTTCTCTTTTTTTGCCCTTAACCTTGCCAACTTTCTCTTTGATATGCTGGTCGACTTCTCCAGTAACCCTATTAAAAGCACCAGTTACCCATTATGCACATGTAAACACAAAACGATTCTTCATTATTACATATCCTGCAGTGCTAAACTTTCGCATGAACATGGAATGAGAATGATCATCTTGACATCATATCGACCAATTGCTAAGCCTAGCTGCTCTCTTTTTAAATGTATATAATTGAATGAAAGCCATCCAGCCAAGTTTAAGACAATCATAAAATTGCATCTAGAGTGAGATTAATTCAGTAGTCAAACTATTTCTAAGAAGCAATCTTCCACAATTCACTGCAAGCTATTCATGAAAGCTGACAATTAATTTCATGGCATAAAATAAAAATTGGATCTACAAATCTATACACAATATGGCAAGATATTCTTCATCGAAATGCAAATATCTTCCAAGTTATTCAATTTGTAAAATCTGATTGTTCGGCATCAGGGATGAGAAATCTCGATGTGTTAATCATTACTGATATCGCTTGATTTATAAGAAAAGCCAAATTAAATCGGCTTCGTTTTAAGAAGAAAGTCAATCACAAGAAGGAACATCGAAGGTTTTTGAAATTCCTAAAAGAAACAGCAAAGTTATTTGAAAAAAAGGATCTTGAGGAGTACTGTGACAATGGTTTCCCCCAATTACCACAAAGATGATAAGCTGTGATGTATAACCGAAATAAATTGGTGACTGTGGATAGTTGGGACAGACGTAAAATACCACATTGGAAGTTACGAAAATAATTTCCGATATATTAAAAGCAGCCGTCGTCACCGGGCACCGTGGCTGCAAGATGGAGTGACTGGGCTATGACTTCACATTGGTGGGGTTGGGCTCAGGAAATTCCCCGGGCCAGTTTATGCAGAGATGCATCCTTGGGGACAAGCAGTCTCTGAACTGAAATCTGGGCTGAGACATGTGTGGAGCTGAAGATTTCAGTTCGAGTACTTTGGCCAACTATACAGTTATTCGCTCGCCCTGATGTTAGGGCAACCGAACGGGGCTTACACTCTTGCAGCTTCTCTTTTTCTTTTTTTTTTCTTTTTTTTTGCCTTTTTTTCAATTTCTGTCAAAAACAATGATTTATAATTCAAATACGTAAAAATATTAAATAATTGGATATGTTATAATTATCTAATTGTTTGAGAAATATAGTTGTTTTATATGTATTATTTACTATAAAATAGTAGTACATGTTTAGTAAGATTGCTCTAAAGTCTAAAAAAAATATTTGAAATTTAAGCGCTTTTTTTTTGTTTGCTTTATTTGTCAAAATCAATAATATATAATACAAGTATGTAAAAATATTAAAATAATTAAATAAATTATAATTATCTAACTGATTGAGATATATAGTTAATCTATAGTGGGTTCTAGAGCGGATACATGTCCCCGTAAAAGTATTCTAAACAATTTCTTTGTGCTCAAGTGATTGGTGTTATTAGAATGTAATATTATTGATTAAAATATTTGTGAGATTGTGTATATTGAAAAGCAAAATAACTATAAAGCAAGTTTTTCTTATTATAATTTTTTATTCTTTTATTTTATTGCTCTTGGCTCGTGTCTTCATACGATAACATCAAAGTAACTCCTATATATACTCCACTAGCACCAACTATAAATCTTCCCTTTATTTTTTTTTTCCTTCAAACTATTGAATAAATATAAATATATAAACACGTGAAACACCAAAAGTCTGATCGACTTTTAATAAAATAGATGAGATGACAAATTAGTAATTCCTATTTTTCTTTTTAATATTGGCCCATAAGCCATTAAATGAATTAGAAAAGCATACACCTTTGTGGTTAGACATTGAAATACCTAGGGCTAATTACAAATACATTACTTGTGTTTTGATTGATTTACAAACACATAATATCTGTTAATTTTTTTAACAAATAGGTGACTTAAGTTTCATACAAAAATATTATTATAATTAATTACTGTTAGAGAGATATGTGTTAGAGTCTTATTAGTGTAAAAAAAATAATTTAATAAAAAAATTACTAAATAAAATATTAAAATTTATTTTTTTAAAAATAAGAAAATTAAATTTTTATGACCAATAAAATATTGACATGTGTCAATCTAAAATTATTAAATAATATGGACACTTTTGTACAAAATTTGAGTTACATATTTGTCAAAAAGAATAACAGATGTCATGTTTTTGTAAATTAATCAAACTATAGGTCATGTTTTTTTAATTAACCCAAATAATTACTATGTTAAAGTATAGTTAAATAATGGATTATATGAGATTATTTTAAAAGATGTAGTTTTACTCTTTGCATGGATTTTAAAAAATTACAAAATTGCCATTAGAATTAAAATAATCTCAGTTTTAGGCAACTTGACGTAGTCTTAGGACATATCAACCTCGTCTCTTGAAGAGAGGAGGTAGCAATAAGCGGAGTTACCTCGTTTCTTAAAGAAACGAGGTCAACAGGTTATGACCTCATCTGTAAATACCAGACTTACCTTATTTATCATTGTCAACAATTGGAAGAGAAATAGTGAGTTAAAGGCCCAATACACAGCAACACAAGCCCATACAAAGTGGCACACATTCTTAACCGATGTAATGCAATAACCAATAAATTAATTATCTTCAATTATGTAAACAAATCGATATTAGAGTGTTCAAACTTCGATTGAAATCTTTGAGAACCTGGAAGCCCTGAGTAACAGCAGTTACTCAAGAAGTTAATATAAGCAGCATAAATACTTATATCTCCTACATAACTTTACAAAGGAAAAATAATCTCATATGGGATTCACATTCGTTTCTTATCTTTACTTAACTAAATCTATAATATCATCTAGTTAAACTGCTCATAAATGTGAATTAATCATTATTATTTCTTCTTAAGAATAAGTAAATGTTATAAAATCATTTCCCCTATTGATTATTCGTTGAGCCACTTATAGATGTTATTGCATCATGATGGAGGTGGCCTAAGCACCTAAACTACCATGCTTGGCTCGAGCAGAATTGTCACTCCCTGGACCAAATTAAATGACAAGCATTGTAATTCCCTAGGTTTTAATAAAAAATATTACTAAATAAAATATTAAAAATTATTTTTTAAACTGCTATATGGATGTCCTCTTAAACAACTTATTTCAAAGTTTGTCCTCTATGATCGTGAACGTACGCCTTACACCCGGTATCGAAGCTTATGGGATGACTGAGGTTGTCATACTTATGCTTAAAAATTAAGTGTGATGAACTGTCACTTTTAGGGTACCCTTTGGGGCATGATAAACACAACCAATTCAAACACTTTTAAGTCAATCTTTAATTAAAGTTGGATTAATAATGCATGACCTAGCACTCAATAATTAATTTAATGTGTACCTAAAAGATTTGATATTCCTAATGGAAGACTAGCAAATAAGTCTAACCGAGTAGAGGAATCTGTTAAAAGAAATCAATTTATATGAAATTTAATATTAATTCATAATTACAACTAACACATGCATCAAATATCCAATTTAATCGAAACCTCCATCAAAACATAGTTTGGCATACATTTATTGTCACGCCCGAGAGGTACCCAAAACATGACAGTCTGTCGTAAACAATGCTAAAGCCTAGGAATGACTACCTCAGTCACGCAAAGGCTTCTATATCATGTACAAGGCGTACATCACAACCAAGGGAACGCATCAAAGTAGCACAATTTGTATTGATAATAATTAAGTAACAAGGCAAGGAGAATACTTATCATAAAACATAAATAGGGTAAATTACAATTCTTAGAGGTGTATCCCTCTATTATCTTCAAATCAAAATAAATACACTTCTTAGAATTTCTAAAACACTAACATAGCATACATTACATATAAGGAACCTTACAAAATAACTTCATCTTATGTTTCCATTGCCTTCATAGAAGCTTAACATCCTTCCATGACTTCCTTAACATCATGATCCTTAATTTAAGCCATGGGTATACCTGTTTCAACAAAATCTATAGGGGTATAAGCTACAACTAGCTTAGTGAGATATTCCTTTTCATTCGCACCATGTTTTTAAACAAGTTCATTTAAATTTTCACATATATGCTATGCGTACAATGCAACAATCATGTGATTGCACAAATATATATAGTTATTCGGAAACCATATATAGAACAGATTTACCCCTCCGTATCGAAGGTTAGGGAATCGGTGATGAAGATCCTCGATCTTCTATTGCTATTCCCTAGGACCCCACCCAAAGCGTTTGGTTGGCTCGGCTCCGAACCTAAAGTCGCATTCCCTAGACGATTTCGATTCTCTAGGAAGGAACATGGCCCGTGTCATAGCACGATAATAACCAATCCAACTCTAGCGTAGGAGTAGCAGCTTTCTGAAAGAGATGTGACTCGATAAATGCTATACATGAGCGTTTTATTTTTCTTAAGCTAAACCTTATTAAGGTTTATTAGGGGGCGATCAATCAATTTAGCAAATAATAAGTAGTCATACAAGTAAGTAAACAAAAACACTTAAACAAGCAATTTGAAGTTGCGATATTCTTAATTCTCATTTCACGCATAACATAGAATCACATGTATATATATATATATCCCCGTATTCTCCATATATATCCATGTTTATTTTTTTTTTTTTTTAGTATACTAATGCCACTACTTTACAAGTACAAGCAAGGTAACGAAATTAAGAGGAATAACTCACTCGTCTATTTCATGATCTTGTTAGTTGTAGTAATCCTCAGGAAAGGTAATCTCCTTATCCTTCGCTTAGACAAAAGAAATATCCGGGATGAGTATTTCATAAAAATTCTATTTTAAACTTTCTAATTTTATTTCACTATGTTCGTCAAAATCGCATATAATGAAATTCCAATTTAAAATGGCCATGACTTGCTCATTTTAACTCGGAATTTCGCATAATATACCGTTTTCTACCTATTCGAAAAGATCTATCCATTTCTAAGGTTATCGTTGTCATATAAGGTCATTTGGGTTCCAAAAATTTTGGATACAGATTTAAAACGAATATTTCTAGATTTTGCAAAACCATTTCCTAACTCAATTTCATTCAAAAATCCTTTAGTGAGATATATATATATATATATATGATTGATAAATCCTTTGAGTATATAGATAAACTCACTTTATATGTAACAATTCTAATGGTAGTGTCTCAACAATTTATTTTATAAAACAATTCTTTTTAAAGTATTAAAACTTAACTTGATAAATTTCTTTTCGAGTATTTTGAAGAAACTTTATATTTTCATAGGTTATTATAAATGAGTATATTCTTATTTTATTTTCTTCATTTCTTTTTCTAAAACATGTAAATTTTCCTTTAACCTTAGTCTTTCATAAATTTTACTTCTAGTGATAAAAGATCAAAGTTATCAAGTGTATTAAGTTGTCGAAAATTTTTTATAAAATTGTATTTAGAATGATTTTAGAAAATAAGTCTTGTCTTCTTTAAAATATAAGTTTTTGTTTTCCAAAACTTGTTCTTTTATTTCCTTTGAAAAGAATCCTCTTCATTGATAAAATCCTTTATTTTTAATCTTATCTTATTTATATTCTTTGAAAATAAGTTTTTTCTTTAGAAACTTGAAAATCATTATTTTCCTAAGTGGGTTCATAACTTTATCGGTTGAATTCATCTTAACTTTGAAAACTAGTTTGTTTCTTAGTTTTGTTATGGAGTTGGAAAGAGTTTTAATCTTAAGTTTTTTGTGAAAACTTTGAAAACTAACAAATTATTTTACTAAAACTTAGGTTACCATATTATAAAAAGAAAGTGTTTATTTCTTATGTTTTCTTGGTAAAGCTATCTTTGTTAATTAAGAAAACTTATATTACTCCATTTCTATGTTGTTGATAATAACTCCATTATTTTGTAACAAGTCACATAATAGAAAATTTAGTTTTAAGTTCCTTTAGTAAAGTAAATTCTATTTTAAAATTAGTTGAGACAATATTATTATGTAGATGCAAGTATTATGAGCATGTAAAATAATAAGAATATGAGAAAATATTAAACAAATAATATAAACAAGATAATAAAAATATCAAGTATTAGGAATCTTAACTTCATTAATGTATCCCGGTCAAATATTGGGAGCCTTAGCTTCATCAAGGCATCTCGAGAGTAAGAATAGACTAGTCCCAAAAAAATAAAAAATAAATAAAAAAAAAGGTTGTTTTGACTTGATATGGATAAGTCTAAGACTAGAAAGACTAGTCTTAAAGAAATAGCATGAAATAAATAAATTGCAAAGCTTGAAATAAAATAAATAATAAGTGAGTTTATATGCTCTAAAGATTATATATAAATACATAAATATATTTAGTTAGATATGAATAAGAAATTAGTATTATACAACAATAAAATCACATAACATAATAAAAGAGGAGTTCATGTGCAAGAACAAAACATGAACATGTGTTACTTTTACTACTCATATGAGTTTCAAAAACAACATCATAGTCATGTTAAGTTACATGACATGAGTAAATAAATGGTTGGAAGAAGTTTACCTAAAGTGTTTAGGTGGTATGATGATGGTAGATGAATGGGGTATTATGAGTAGTGATATGTGTAGATAGTTTATGTATAAGAAAGATTTTTGTGAAGAATTGGTTTAAGAGAGTTTTGGTAGAGAGAAATTTTGGAGAGAGGATTTGTGGAGAGATTTTGGAGAGTTTTGGTAGTAGAATGAGTTTGTGAAACAATGAAGGAGGAATGGGGTATTTATAGAATTTTGGAGTGAAAATTAGATGTAATTAAATTAATTGAAAAAGAAAATAATTGAGACAAAAGAGAGAGAGACGGTGGATGGCAAGAATGAGAGGAGAGAGAGAGGAGTGATTAAAATTTAATTTTGGAAGAAAAATGTAAGAGAAGTTTAGTAATATGTGGTATAGAATTTTTATGGGAAAAGAAAATTCTAAGAAATAGGTTTGTAGGTGTAAGAATAGATAGTAAGAAATATAGAGATAGAGGAATAGTAATAAATAGTAGAAAAGTACTATGAATAGTAAACTAGATAATTAAAATACTGGTAGTAATAAAAATACGCATATAAATGTGATATCTGTAATTTTTAGCTACCGAAAAATTCTAAAACAGATATTTTTGAAAACCTTATATTTTTACGGGTCTATTAGTATTAACGAAATATTTTTGCCGTCCGGTGTACCAGGGCACAATTTTTAAAAACTGATCCCGTTCGGATCCCAAGGACAATAGAATTTTGCGAATATGATATTTTTAAGCTTCCCTATATTATTACGAATTATTATCAAAAATTATTTTCATTTGGTTGTTTAGGGTTTAAGAGCACGGGATAGCCGGATCTTAAACACTAGGGTTTTTTGTAAGCTTTGTTGACTTTTAGGGTTCTGGTTTGACTTCCGGTTTTGTTGAGTTATTCGTAAGATCATAAAATGATGGAGTTTTGCCCGTATTATATTTTTAGGTCAATGTTTTAAGGTTTATTTATCTTATTTGTGATATTTAATAGTTTTTAGTTCTTGGGATCGTTTAACTGAGTCTAGGGCTAATGGTTGACTCAATTTGACTTTTGGTGAAAATTGAAACTTTTGATTCTAAAATTCACCGAAGGATTTAAGATTTTAGCATTTCGTTGTTGAGCATTATTTGGATATATCATTTTGATTTGTGTTTTAGGAATCGGGTAGATGATTTGATTGGCATACGAATGTTGATTCAATCGATAGTTGGATTTTCTATTTTTTTTTGAGGGTTCTCTTTTTCTCAAGATTAAGAATTCTCATTTTTGATCTTATTTAGAATTAAGTTTTAACTTGGTTTGATTTTTAGGGTTTCGATTCCGGTGTTTGACTCTTAGGATTATTTTCTAAGAATTATGAAATTTTCAGGGGTTTACATTTATATATATATATTTATATATCACATTCAATTATTTTAAAATTTGGAAAAATAATTTTTTTATAAAGGGTGCATAAGTAGGTACACAACCATGTACGTCCTCATGTTTCCCATAAGTAAGAAACATGGTGGATTACCAATTGTGTGTTTGATTTGTCCAAAAAGAAGCAAGGCTAGATAAAAGTGGTCGTGTTCTTGTCGTTTTTTCCTTATTATATAAACACGTCAACAACCAAAGAGAAGTCTGAGGTAGTAGAACAATCCATGTTCCAATCATGTATCAATGAAAACCAATTCTTTTTTAAAACAGAGAGAAACATGTTAAGATTGAACAAGTTGTGCTTATCCCATGCTGTCTTAAAATACACTTGCTAAACAAATAAGAGAGAAGCACAGCTAAATAGAATACCTCGTGTACTGGCCATGTTTCTTCTCGATTAGTTTGATTTTCGAAATAAGTGAGAAACACGCCCTAATACATGACCTCATGTTCCCTTCGTGCTCATCTTGAAAAAAAAAAACATGTTACGTTTTCCACTTTAACTTCACACTTTTGTTTCAATTACTTCATATATACTCATTGCATCAACCTAGTAGCATCATATACACATCTACTTCATCCAACAACATGTACAACTTCAATTTCATCATTGATACATTAATACTATCATATAAAGTCACCTATCTATAAAAGAAACTAAATAACTTCATATCTTACCTATTATACACTTAACAACATTCAACATATATAGACTCGATATTCACTTTATTAAACAACTTCCATAACTTCCTTCATAATTTCACTACTCCATCACTAATAAACCTACTAATCATACAATTCATATATTCATCAAAACAACCATAACAACTTCATTTCTTGATTCTACTAAGTTCCTAAGAATTATTTAAGTCTAGAAATCACCTTAGTTCTATCAAATCGCTTATAATTCTCTAAAAACTCATTTAGACAAAAATGGTATTCATGAAAGGCACAATGAAACAAATGATTACAAAAGCAACTAGAACATTACCTTAGCTAGTCTTAATCTTTAGATGAAGACTTGAAGAGATTATTGACAAGTTTTTAAGAAAAATTGATTGAAGAAGATGAAAGAATAAAGCTTAGAGAGGCGTGTATGAGGTTGGTTTTTGGCTTCTATCTTGGGAGAAATTTTTACAAAATTTTAACTCAATATGTGCCTTTTTACTTTTGTGCATCTTTAGAATATTTTTAAAGAGGTTTTAGGTACGGGCTTGGTTATGCACTTGGGCTTTTAGCTAGAACTTGGGCTTATGTTTTATTTGTTTCAAAATTTGGGTTTGGAATTAAAAATATTGGCTGCCAAATTGAACAAATTTTAATACAACATAAGCTTTACTCTAATGGCTAATCATAATAATATACCTAACTTTATCAATTATTCCATTCAAAGCCAATTCACATATAAAATAAACTCATCTAAATCATGACAACTAATATCATATACTAATAGGCACAATGCAATATAATTCAACTCGTTTAAATTCTAATACCTAGTTACATCAATAATGAAAATTCTGTAAATGATATCACCAAATCAACTGTTGAAATTAGCAAACAATAAATGCATGAAAATTAGTTTAATATTTTAGTTTAAGTATTTCATTCTTCTCCACTTAAAGAAGTTTCGTCCTCGAAACTTGCCTTACCTTACTAATTAAACAACAA
Organism: Combretum micranthum; assembly: GCA_024138025.1. Classification (NCBI taxonomy): domain Eukaryota; kingdom Viridiplantae; phylum Streptophyta; class Magnoliopsida; order Myrtales; family Combretaceae; genus Combretum; species Combretum micranthum. The sequence goes on from JAMXBD010000640.1 coordinate 668,309, forward strand.
GGGTACTTCTGTGTCTCATGACACTTTCAACTTTCCTAACAGCTTCTCATTCTGTTTGACCACTCCATTGAATTTTAACCATAGGAATTCTTTTGTTTGTTATAGTCTTGTCCATGTGGCCCAAAATCTTGATAGGTCTCTCATCTATGGCTAGATATGGTTGTATCTCCAATTTATTTGTGTCAAGAATAGCATCTGGATAAGATATATACTTCCTCAACTGAGATACATGAAAAGCATTATGTACACCTGCCAAACTTGGAGGAAGAACTAATCTATATGCTGATGGTCCAATTCTCTCAAGTATTTCAAAGGGACCGATATATCTAGGGTTAAGTTTCCTTTTAGCCCAAACCTAAATGTTCCCTTGTTTAGAGATACTTTGAGGAACACATCATACTAGTCTCAAATTTCAAGGGCCTTCATCTTATATCAACATAATTTTTATACTAGTCTTGAGCTGTTTTCATTTTCTGTTTGATAATTTGAATCTTGTTTGCTGCCTATTGCACTAAGTTTAGGCCAACTAAGGCTTTTTCACCCACTTCAACCCAGTGTAGAGGAGATCAACATTTTCTTCTATACAAAGCTTCATATGGAGCCATTTGTATAGTTGATTGATAATTGTTGTTGTATGCAAATTCAACTAATGGCAAGTGTTTGCCCCAATGATTTCTAAAGTCTAAGGCACATGCTCTAAGCATATCTTCTAAAATCTAAATAATCCTCTCAGATTATCCATCGGTCGAAGGATGAAAGGCAATGCTAAACTGAAGTCTTGTACTAAGTGCCTCATGCAAACTTTTCCAAAAATGACCGATAAATCTTATATCCCTATTTGATGGAATAGACATCAGTATTCCATGAAGTCTTATTGTTTCCTAAATGTAGATCTATGCCCATTTCTCAATTGAACATCCAACTTTCAAAGGAATGAAATGTGCAGACTTAGTCAATTGATCAACAATAAGCCAAATCACTTCATGTCTAGTTGATGTCTTTGGTAAAGTAGTGGCAAAATCCATAGTGATATCTTCTCACTTCCATTCTGGAATAGGTAAAGGTTGTAGCTCACCACACCATCTTTATGCTCAATTCCTATTTGTTGGCATGTTAAACACTTTGACACGTAATTAGCTACATCTCATTTCATATTGTCCCAATAATAAGTCTTCTTCAAATCTTTATATATCTTTGTACTTTCTGAATGTATTGAGTAGGCTGATGCGTGAGCTTCCTTCATGATTTCTTTCCTAAGATCATTAGTTACTAGTACATATATCTGATTCACGTGTCTAATTATTCCCTCTTCATCAAGTCTCAATTCTTTCCTTCTCCCATTATATATGGCATCGATTAACTTTCACTCTTTGGATCCTCTTTTTGACTTCGCTTGATTTGGTCCATTATTGTAGGTTGTAAAGTCAAGTTTGCAAGCATAACTTCCACTTCATCTAGAGTCACTGCAAAATTTATTCTTCTAAAATCTTCGAGTATCTCTCTTTTGCTTGTAATCATGGGTTTCATATTTATCTGTTTCTTCCTACTTAACATGTCTGTAACCACTTTTGCTTTTCCTGTATAGTATAAAGTCTCAACGTCATAATTAGTAATTAACTCTAACCATCTCCTTTGTCTCATAGTTAATTCTTTTTGAGTAAAAATATATTTCATACTCTTATGATCCGTGGATATCTTGCATTTCTCACTAGAGAGATAATGTCTTTAAAGTTTCAAAGCTAGGATTATCGCTGCAAGTTACAGATCGCGGATTAAATAATTCTTCTCGTGTGACTTCAATTTTCTTGAGGCATAAACAGTTACTCTATCTTCTTGCATCAAGACACATCCAAGTTCTTGGATTGAAGTGTCATTATATATTATAAATTCTTTTCTATTAACCAGTAAGGATAACATAGGAGCGAATACCAACCGTTTCTTTAGTTCATGAAAGCTCTCTTCACATTTGTCATCCCACACAAATCTCATGTGCTTCTAAGTTAACTTGGTCATTGGAGACGTAATCTTGGAGAATCCTTAAACAAATCTTCTATAATAACCAGCTAAACCTAGAAAACTTCATACTTCAGTGATATTTATAAGACTTGGCCAATCCATTACTACCCTAATCTTTTTCGAATCCGCTGTTATTCCATTCTTAGTGACAACACGACTCAGGAATGTTAATTCTTCTAACCAGAATTTACATTTACTGAACTTTGCATAAAGTTTCTTCTCTCTCAATTTTTGAAGTACTAACCTCAAGTGTTCTTCATGTTCTTCCTTACTTTTAGAACACTAATATATCATCGATGAATACAATTACAAACCAATCAAGATAGTTTTTGAAAACCCGATTCATCAAGTATAAAGGCAATGGGGGCATTTGTTAACTCCAATGGCATGACTAAAAACTTGAAATGTCCATACCCGTACGGAAACCAATCTTAGGAATGGCATGTGGCTTAATTTTGAGCTGATGATATCCATATCTTAAATCAATTTTGAAAATATAGCAACATCTCTCAATTGGTAAAATAAATCATTGATTCTTGGCAAAGGACATTTGTTCTTAATTATCACCTGATTCAATTCTTGATAATCAATACACATTCTTAAACTTCCATATTTCTTTTTAAGAAAAAGCACCGAAGCAACCCAAGGTGAAATACTAGGTCAAATGAAATCGAGATTTTGTAATTCCTGTAGTTAATTCTTCAATTCTTTTAGCTCTATTATAGCCATTCAGTATGGAGCCTTGGAGATAGGAGTTGTCCTTAGAAATACATCAATTCCAAACTCAATTTCTCAATTTAGTGGTAATCCAAGTAATTCTTCAGGAAATACATCTAGAAAGTCTCTCACCATTAGTACCATACTGACATTTAGTTCTTTAATATCAACTATTGCTACTATACTGCTTTTTCCTATAACTCCATTGTATACATACTCTTTGCTTTTGTTTCTCCATAAGTGAACTTCCCATCTTCTAACTTAAAGCTTAGTTCTACCTTATTACAATCTATAACAGCTTAATATAAATTCAACCAATTCATGCCCAAAATTATATCAAAATTGGTTATATCAATTGGTATATTCACATTAGAAATCATCATATCAACATTTCTACATGTACAAGTCTCCTTTGATTTTACCCTAAGAGGAGTATTTATATACATCATTTTATCAGACAACACTTCATAAACCAATCCATAATCATTCGCAGATCTCTCAGATACACATGTGTCCGTTGCTCCTGTATCTATCAATGCATAAGCATGATGTTTGCGCTTAATAAAGTACCTGCCAATGTATCGAAAGACAGGGTTTCCTCATATTGTTGCAGCATAAATACTCTTGTTGTTGATTTACCTTTTCCTAAATTTATACCATCAATCTTTGGTTTATTCTTACAATCTGCAATATAGTATCCTTCTTGTTTGCAATAAGCATAAAAAATCGGTTCTAGTGCTGGATTCTTACACTCAGACATTTTGTGCCCTTCCTTTCCGCACGTAAAGCATGCTCTTGGATTCCATTTGCACTGAGTTAATTCATAAGGCCCGAAACACCAGAGGCATCTCTTTTAAGGGTAGTGGAAGGAGTAGAAGCCTTAGCTAACTATTTCGAGCTTGTCTTCTTTCCCACAAATAGCTTTTTCCCCTTTCCTAAATTTTCATATCTTCTAAATGAAATAGATGACACGCTCTCTTTCCAAGAAAGGCAGCTCTCCTATCCTTCTGCGTCTTATCCTCATTTGAAATCTGCTCAACCAGCTTAGCCTTAGTTATTGCATCTACTAAAGTTGGAAGTTGGAACAATTTAAATTCACCCTTAATCTCCATGTCAAACCATTTTAGAATTTCTGGACCTTTAAACGCTCATCCTGATAACCCTCTCCATCAAATTTCAATAACCTGTAAAACTCTGCATGATACTCAGCAATAATCTTGCTTCCTTGTTGTAAATTTAACCAATCTAAAATCATTTGCTATCTAACTATAACCATAAAGTATTACACAAAGAAAACTTCTTTAAATCTAATCCAGGGGACCAACATTGCTCACTCGTCAATCTTGACCAGTTATAAGCATCCTGTTTCAACATATAGACTGTTAAATTAACTTTCTTATCTTCAGGAATCTCATAAGCCACAAAGGCCTTATCCAATTCCTCGATCCAGCTTTCAGCAGTTTTTGGTCCAAAGCAATTTCATCAAATTCAAGTACTAGTATGACAAAATCATGCAACTTAACGTAGTCATTTCACTCATTCACTTGCATATTTCCTACTTGTCCTACTAGCTGGGGAGTGTATTGCTGCATAAATTGCTACTACTATTGGTACATCATTTGTTGGTATTGTTCCATCATAGCTAATATATATCTAAACATGATGCACACAGTTGTTGTATCCCCCACTGGTACTTGAGGCATCTGGGGAGGCTGTGGGATATGAGTGGTTGAAGCCGAAGCAGGAGATAGAATAGTAGTTAGAGCCGGTGTCGATATCGGGGTAGATGATTGTGAAGGCGAAGGTTACATACCTTTCTACTAACTACTATCAACTTTGTCTCCTGGACCTATCCATCTTTCACACATATATATACACAACATGCTCATAATATAATTGGTAAGTTACACATCATCCAATTAGTTTCAATTAGGCTCATTTCAACATTAGTAAAAGTAAACAAACAAGTAAAACATCTTGTTCAAGCTAGATCCTAAACTTTCCTCTAACTTAGCTCATTGTATCTAAGGTCAGGTCATCTTATATTCCATTATGTTTAAAAAAGTAATCACATAACTTAAGCTCTAATACCACCTGTAAAGACCCAACTCACCTCAAGCCCATAATTAGGCAAGTTAAGTCCCCAACTACATATAGTACCTAAGGATATTATACACAAGGTTGTCCAATAAGGAAATGTTTATGTTGATTGCTTGTTTAAACCTGACTTTAATACAATAACTTTGTAAAAATACTCATTAAGAGTATATCAACTCTACATAAATTGATATAATAGTACCATCATATTAGTATTTCTAAGGATTACAAAGTCTTAATCCTTTACAAAACATAACAGAATTTAAATACTTTTATTTACAACTCTTAGGCTTGTGAGTAAACCTTAAAAGAAAACTATTATATCCTATTCAAAAGTCCTGAAAAGGAATCTTTAAATTAAACATCATCGTTAATACTTGGAATAGAAAAAGTGAGCTAGGAGCCTAGTACACAGCAACACAAGCAAATACAAAGAGACACGAGTTCTTAACTAATGCAATGTAATAACCAATAAATTAATTATCTTCAATTAGGTAAACAAATCTATTGGTTTCTCTCAAATGATGATTTTGATGATAACAAAAAGGAGTAAATAATTACTAACATATTCATTAAGTGTGCAAGGATTCAATATAATCTAAGTGTTTTGCAATGACTTAAGAGAATGATTTCAAAAGAAGCTCTATGCAAAGAATACTTTAGAAAGTGTTTGGAGAAGATTTCAAAAACAAATGAGCTGTCAGAAGGTTAATCAGAAGGTACTCCACTGGCTTTTTAAACTATTAGAAGGTTCGTCAGAAGGTAACCTGCAAATTTTTAAAAAAGTTACTAAACACGAACAGTGAGCTCTAGATTCGAACTTTTCTTTATGGATTTGATATTTTGAAGATCCATCTCCAATGTTGAGTATATTTGGGTAATATACTCAATGTGTTCCACAAAGTTGGCTCAATATCCATGGGGATTCAAATTTCGTTGGATTAAAGTTCATTTTTTTTAGAAAATTCTGTTTTGACAGCAAGGAAAAACTACATGCCTTACGAGGTTCCATTTTTAATAGTTTATTTAAGTTTTTATTTGGGATATGGAAGACATGATCCAAATATGCAAGGAACTTGTCTGATGATTATTTATCTATATAAGGAAGTCAAAATTTGTGGAAAACATGATCTTTTTGTTGCATGAACATACTAAACGAAGGAATATGTCAACAACGGTGCTTTCAAATTTGAATTTCAAGTTCAAGATAATTATACAAGTTGTTAGAGATTTAAACTTATCCATTGGAGCAAGAATTTCGAGATAACAACAATATCTCAAGTTATTCAAAATTTGCAGTTTTTGAAGAAAAAGATGAGCTAATATTACGCACAAAATAAGGAGCCAAGTTTATCTAATTGATTTCCTAGCCGTTGGAAGATATAAGGATAAGTATACCCACCCAAGACAGAGAAAAGCAAGCACAATCACGTGAAAAAAGAGAGAAAACAAAGAGCCACGAATTTCCCTTGGATTTGAGTAAATTTACTGTCATTCCATTTATCTTCTTTTGTTCGAAAATTTGAGGACCCATACTTTATTTCCTCTGATCTAGATTTATTCATTTGATGAGAGATTGAGAGTTACAAGTAGGCTCAGTAGATTGATTGCTTAGGAGAATCAAGTTGAGTGAATTGTAGCCAAAAAGAATTGGCAAGAACATCTTGTAACTTTATTGATTTGATTGGATAGTGGAACACAACCGATGTGGAATACCGGGACCCTGACTTGGAGCTGGAAGAGAGGATTGACACTCAAGGCGGAACCTCTATAATTAGACTTTGCACTCTCTACTCTCTTATCTCTCTTTAAATTCGTGTAATTTTATTTGTTGTTCATAACTATGATATATGCTTAGAAGGTTGATCAGAGAGTAACTCACTTATATTTTCTTAATCAAAGAGTTAGTTAGAAGGTTTCTGGGAGTAAAAAGTTTTGAATTGATATTTGATTTTTCATGAGCTTAAGCAAACCATTTTGATCCAAATTATTGTTCAAAGTTTTTATTTGTTAAGTTTATTATTTTAAGAAAGTTTCAAAGCCATTTTAGTTGAATAACCAACTGGTGTGAAATTTATTCAAAATTTTTAAAAATAAATTTTATAACCAATCACACCCTCCACCCCTCCCTCCCCCTTTGGTTATCTTTTTGGACTAACAAAATCAACATTAGAGTATTCAAACTTCGATTGAAATCCTTGGGAACCTAGGGGCCCTGAGTAACAGCAGTTAAAAGTTGATATAAGCAGCACAAATACTTATATCTCCTACATAACTTTACAAAGGAAAATAATATCATCTGGGATTCATAGTCATTTCTCATATTTACTTAACTCAACCCATAATATCATCTACTTAAATCGTGCTCATAAATGTGAACTAAATCATATTATTTCTTATTAAGAATAAGTAAACGTTATATTAATACCATTTCCCATATTGATTATCCACTGAGCCACTTATAAATATCATTGTATCATGATGGGGTAGCGTAAGCACCTAAACTACCATGCTGGCTCCTAGCAGGGTTGTCGCTCCCCGGATGAAATTAAACGACACAAGCACAACCAATTCAAACACTTTTAAGTCAAGCTTTAATTAAAGTTGGATTAATCATGCCTAACCTATACTCAATAATCAATTTATTGTGTACTTGAAAGATTTGATATTCCTGGTGGAAGACTAGTAGATAAATCTAACTGAGTGGGAATCTGTTAAAACAAATCATTTAAATGAAATTTAACATTAATTCATAATCACAGCTAACAAATTTATCAATTATCCAATTTAATCAAAACATCCATCAAAACATAGTTTGGCATACATTTATACATACGTTTATATATCACGTTCCATTATTCTAAATTTGGAAAAATAATTTTTTTTATAAAGGATGCATGATCAGGCACACAACCATGTACATCCTTGTGTTTCCCCTAAGTAAGAAACATGGTGGGTTACAAATCGTATGTTTGATTTGCCTAAAGAGAAGTAAGGCTAGATACGGGTGGTTGTGTTCTTGCCGTATTATTTATATAAACACTTCAACGACTAGAGAGAAGCATGAGGTAGTAGAATAATCTTCTGTGTTCTAGCCGTGTATCAATAAAAACCAATTCTTGTCGAAAATAGAGAGAAACATGTTTAGATCGAACAAGCTATGTTTATCCGTGCTGTCTTAAAAAACACTTGCTAAACAAATAAGAGAGAAGTACAACTAAATAGAATACCTCATATACTGACGGTGTTTCTTCTTGATTAGTTTGATTTTCGAAATAAGTGAGAAACACACCCTAATACATGACCTCGTGTTCCCTTCATCTTGAAAAATAGAGCATGTTATGTTTTCCACTCTAACTTCACATTTTTGTTTCAATTACTTCATATATACTCATTACATTAACTTAACAACATCATTACACATAAACTTCAAATCTACTTCATCTAACAACATGTATAACTTCAATTTCATCATTGATACATTAGTACTATCATACCAAGTCACTATCTATAAAAGCAACCAAATAACTCCATATCTTACCTATTATATACTTAACAACATTCAACTATATATTCACTTCGTTAAACAACTTCCATAACTTCCTTCATAATTTCACTACTCCATCACTGATAAACCTACTAGTCATGCAATTCATATATTCATCAAAACAACCATAACAACTTCATTTCTTGATTCTACTAAGTTCCTATGAATTATTTAAGTCTAGAAATCATCTTAGTTCTATCAAATTACTTATATTTCTTTAAAAACTCATTTAGACAAAAATGGTATTCATGAAAGGCACAATGAAACAAATGATTACAAAAGCAACTAGAACATTGCCTTATCTAGTCTTAATCTTTAGATGAAATCTTGAAGGGATAATTGATAAGTTTTTAAGAAAAATCTTATTGAAGAAGATGAAAGAATAAAGCTTGGAAGAGGCATGTATGAGGTTGTTTTTTGCTTCTATCTTGGGAGAAATTTTTACAAAATTTTAACTCCATATGTGCCTTTTTTAACTTTCGTGCATCTTTAGAACATTTTGGAAGAGGCTTTAGGCATGGGCTTGGTTATGCACTTGGGATTTTAGGTAGAACTTAGGCTTGTTTTTACTTGCTTAAAAGTTTGGGTTTAGAATTCAAAACATTGGCTGCGAAAATGAACAAATTTTAATACAACATAAGCTTTACTTTAATGGCTAATCATATTAATTACCTAACTTTATCAATTATTCCATTCACAGCTAGTTCATACATTAATCATTGAATACATATATTCTAATATATTTACATAGCTACACTAATATGTAAAATAAACTCATTTAAATCATGACAATCAATATCATATACCAATCAACACAATGCAATATAATTCAATCCATTCAAATTCTAATACCTAGTTACATCAATAATTGAAATTCTATAAATAATATCACCAAAATCAATTCATGAAATTAGCAAACAATATATACATGCGAATCAATTTAATTTTTTTAGTTTAAGGTATTTCATTATCTTTTCAAGAGAAGAGGTTAATGGGCACATTTTCCTATCATCTCCTTTTTCTTTCTCATTTAAATGGTTGTTGACAAAAAATTCTCCAAATTTGTATCATAAACCCAACCCTAATTTCTCCATTGCAACACCGATTTTCATGATATTGGCAAGTTATCTTGGTTAATTTTGATTAGCAAACGTTATAAAGACATCAATTCATGAAAAAATCAAGCAATTCGTGCGAAAAACGAGTGGACACACAAAACTCTACAAGTAAGATTCTTTAGATTTTCGCTTAATTTTTCAAGATTATTGATATTGCATTGTAGATTTTTGGGTGTTGTATATGTTAATGTACTTTTTTTTTTCAAATGTTGAAGTACATTGTAGTTTACTTGTCACATGAGTCGTATTGTGGAGTGGTTATGCAAATTTCATGTTTACTTTATGCATTGTATGTGTTGTTGATGCTATGTTGTGGACATTGTATGATGCAATTTCGATGTTATTGAATATTTTTAGAATTTAGGAATCAATTTTGATGTTGATGCTACATTGTGGTCCATCATCATCATTAGTATATATGCTCATCTACCAGAAATATCGATGCCAGAGATCTCATATGCTATTCATACTTCAGAAGCTTCACGTAAGAGGCGACCATCACCGCCACATAATATGGGAGAGAGACTCATCCAGGTGGATCCAAACCTTGTCTCATTTCACTAGTATAGTGTTAATGGTGGAGATGGAGATGCCACACTCATACAGGTTTATCCATCTATGTAGCATCCTTAGCAGGGTCTGCTTCAACGTACGCCATTCCGTTGTAGTTTTACCAAGTGGAGACAAGGGAGACAGAGCATGCAAGATTATATTAGATTTTATTTATATTTATGTTTTAAGACGATGGTATGTATTATTATATATACATTTGATGTAATTAATTGAACAGTATTGCAACTACTTTTATATTGTGTTTTATGAGTTTTCCTTTGTGTTAGCTATGAATGATTTTGGAATACTGATGTGATTGGATGGATTTGGTTTGGAATACCATGTGATCGGATGGATTGAGTTTAGTTGGATTATGTTATTTGGAAGTTGTTTCTCTGTGGTGGATTATGACTTATACAGCTAATTATACATGATTTTGACAAGTTACAATTGTTTCTATTTACTAATATAATAGGGAGTAAAATATGAAATTCAATAGGAGTAGGGATTATGACAATGCTAACATTGTCTTTTGAAGAGATGAGTCAGTATATTGTACTAATATTGTCTTTTGAAAAGATGAGATCAGTATGTTGGATGAACCTCGTTTCTTGAAAAGACGAGATCAGTGTAAGTTACTGACCTCGTCTCTTTAAGAGATAAGGTTGTTCTGTCTAGTAAGACTACTGACCTCGTCTCTCCAATAGAAGAGGTTGTTCTGTTTAATAAGACCTCGTCTCTTGAAGAGACGTGGTGAAGCACTTATGATCTCATATTTCCAAGAAACAAGATCAAGTTGTCTAAAACTGAAATTATTTTTATGATAGTGGTAATTTTGTAAATATTTTAAAACTTAAATATTATTTTCCTTTTCCCCTTTGCATGGTGTTTTTTTAACTCTATATATATAATTAATATATTATCTATAAAATGTGTACAAGACACCAAAACCCTTCTCAGCTGCTTTAATATATATTCTATTGGGCACGATACTCTTGTTACGGATTCTAAGAAATTATAAATAATTGAATAATTAGATAATATGTGAGATTGTTTAAAAAAATACATTTAGAGTTCCCTTTTTCTTGGTGTTCGAGTTCTTGGAAAAGTAAAAAATGAGAAAAATAGTAAATACTTGATGCCTAGACGGATACTGGGATTTGGGAAGTTAAATGAGAAAAATTAAATAAAAAAATGATTTATTTTATTGTTTGAAAACACAATTACTCTTTATATTTCGCAAATAGTTAAAAAAAAAAAGAACACACCAAATAGGTGTCATTTACTTTGGTATTATAGACTATTAAAGCCTTTGGCAAATAATGCAGAAAAATAATGCCATTTAATAGTTTATTTTTTTATGATGATTACATCTCAATCAAACTTTCAAGAGTTTTTATTTTTTGCTTTTCATTTGTCAAAAGATTATCTACTTACTTACTTGGTGATAGTTATCAATAATTTTAAAAGAGGTAGGACACTTTTGATGTCTTCTAAAAATGTTATAATATCAAATTAAAACACGCGCACACACACACACACATATGTATATATGGGGAAGTTAAAATTTCATGGTGCAATCGATTTTAGCTCCATGTAGCACACATAAGTTCAATCCTAACTATTTGATGCCTTAAGGCTGTGTTTAACTACATAATTTTTTTATGGTATTAGACTAGACAGACTTATCGTACTATATTTTTTTTTTCAAAACGAATTTAATGTTTGACAAACCTCTTCTCATATTGTTGGACCATATCCCAAATTTTAATCCCTGGTATTCAATATTAGAAAAGTAATAGAATAGGACAAATTAAACCTCTTACTAAAGACACCATGCAACGTAACCACTACAGCTTATTTTTAACATTTCAACCTTACTATTCAACAGCAAACCAAAGGAGTTCGGGGCCAAGAAACTGCCCTTTGATATTTTTTTATAGTCCCACACTGAAATTTTTTCAGATACGTTTCCTAACTCATTTAGGTATAGCCTCTCAGGCTTGGATGTAACTATTCAAAGTGTGACTACATCAAAAAAAGCTTTCTCTTGGTTAAAAATAGTCAATGTGTAGAATCCCAACAAGTGTTTTTACTCATAATAATATGATCATAGAGGAGGCCTCAATCCGTTCTGTCTGGTGTAATCTCAATCAGCTTTTGGTTCAATCTACTCGCACAATCATATAGTTTGGCGGGGAAGAAACACATCACATGTTATCACATATGAAGGTGAAAAGGAAAAAAAGAACCTGCCTCAATCATTTCTTATAGGTAAACAGCATGTGATAGGTAAGAACACGAGGAACAGCACCGATTGACAGGAAATTTCTGTGTATAATGTTGCAAGAAAGAAACTTGACAGGCAACCAAAATAGTAAATAAAAGATGGCAGGTTAAGGTTTAGTTTAAAAATCCAATTTTCGGTTTTACCAAAGAAAGGTGGATTCATGGTTCTGAGGTGCGGAAGCTTCATTGTTAAAGCAACTTGACACTTATATGCAGAGTTCAACTGTAAAATATGTTACAATTTCCACCCTTTCAATGGGTATAAGAGCAAACACATGATCGGGGAGCAGACATCCAGAAGTTTAAAGTTCAATTTATAGTTCTACAAAAGAATAGATCACAGTACCAAACCGGTCACAGGTTCCTGCTTTGAAGGCTTCTGCTCACCATGAGTTGGAGAATCAGACAGATGAACTTGGGCAAAGTCATCCACCATTTTCCTTTTTTGCTCCTCTTCAGCCTTGTCAACTTTCTCCTTTGTATGCTGGCCAACTTCTCCGGCTGCCTTAGCAACCCTACTAAAAGCACCGGTTACCCATGACGCGCCTGTGAAAACATAACGGTTCTTCATTATTGCAGATCCTGCACTGCTAACTTTCTGCTCAGCAGCAGCAAAAGCTGATTTGGTTTTTTCTGACACCTGAAATTTCTGATCCATTTCTCTTACTTTATCGCCAACAACGGTAGTACCGGCGGTGACCTTCTCACTCAACCCTATCTTTTTATCAAAAGCAACAACTTTCGATGAGGCTGTTGAGGTTAATTGATGTTTCTCATCGAGGGTCTTGGCTTTGTTGACTGCATCTTTGCCTAATATGAAGCCCTTTGCAAGCATGCTGCTAACAACATCCTCTGCCTTTCTTAAAGCTGATTGTGGTTGAGCATCGCTAGGAGCCTCCTGCATTACAGACTGCACAAGTAGCAACGACAATAATATCAGGCTTGATTATTTAACTATTATATGGAGGGCAAAAACGAGTCCATTCTTCTGGTTTGTGTTAAGTAATCAGTCATATAGGTCAAATCTTACTGGTTGTGTTAAGGCAGCAGGAGGCAGCTTGTAGTCAGGAGCAAGAGCGATGCTGACAGACATATCGACTATGGTCGCTCCCTGACAAAAGTAGCATTCAGAATGAAACATCCGAGTGGATGAAAAAAAGAGTAAAACTGCATGAGTTAACATTGTTGTGCCATCTTGAACATCCAAAGAAGAACATGAATAGCACACAGAAATCTAGAGGACATGTTAGTTACATCGTAAACTGAAGATAATGTTGGTGTTTAAGACTTGGGCATGAATCATCATCTACTATATAAAACAAAAGATCACATGAGTATTGACTTGAAAAAAAAAAAAAAAAGATCCTGGTATCAGATTGACCAATTGCTTAGCTCAGTCTCTCTTTCAATAAATTAATAATTCTTAAATGAAAGTAAACAAGTCAAGTTTAAATAAACCATAACATTGCATCTAGAGTAAGATTTATTCATAAGTAAAACTATTTTGAAGAAGCAATCATCTACAAGTCACCACAAGCTGCTTAAGAAAATTGACACAATCAATTTCATGTCATAAAATAAAATATAGATTTGCAAATCTGTAAAAGAGATGGCAAGATATATTTCATTGAAATGCAAATATCTTCGAAGTTATTTAATTTGAAAAATTTGTTTGTTCAGAAGCAAGAAAAAGAAAGCTTGATATTGATAATCAATATTCATATTACTTGAATCATAATAAAAGCCTAATCTAATCGCTTTCATTCCGAGAAGAAAGTTTATCACAAGAAGGAACAGCCAAGTTTTTAAAATAGCAATTCATCTTTTCAGTGGCCACTCAAATGGACAACAAAATTCTCAGAAAAGAATGAAAAGAAGACAGCAAATCACTTAAGAAAAAACTGATCACAATGAGAGCTTACGTGAATTTATCACACAAGGTAAACCCTGTTCTTACTGTAATACAAGACGTATATTGCATCAGATGAGTTCTTATTCCTAAATTATTCACCATTTTACTAAGAACACCCATAGCAGCATTCTCCCGTCAATGAGTGTCAAAGGTATTGTGACTTAAGTATTAAAAACCCTTCAGAGACAACACAAATAACTACACATCAGCTTTTGATGACAATTCATATGCAAGCTGTTATGCTGAGAGAATGGACAAGAAAAAGAAAAAATCTGAGCTTCTGCAATTCTCCTATGTCATCTCTTCTTAGAATTTTATATTTGTTTCAGTAATACATAAAGAAGAGACCATTACGTAAAGAAAATACTTACAGAAAGAAGCATGGCGGTTTCTGCTCCTTGGTTATCCTTGAAGGTCACATATGCAATTTGAGAGCTGGGAGTATCACTGTGTAATTTGAAACACTTAAAAAAATGAAATCGAACACTATAAAAGAAAAGGGCATTTAAACAAACCTTGCATTACCTTTGCATTTCAACATATGCTATGTCCCCGGAAAATGAAAAGAACTCCTTGATGTCCTGCTCAGATGCCCCTAGTGAGACATTGCTGACTTTAACAGTTGTCATCTGCAGGAAGACAAAATGAAGAGGAGAAAAGCACTACTCAATAACTGCTAAACAAGGAAACGCAGCACAAGAACCATACAAAATCCGAATAAGATTTCTTTTTAAGATTCACATTAAATAAAACAATCCAATTTGAAATATGATAAGAGGCAATTAGTCATCTGCTATGTATGCTTGGATGGAGGAAACCCAATCACAAGAAAAACTTGCTCCATCCTTCCCTCTTTCACATATAACTCATGAAGTTTTAATCTTGCCACTCGGCCTCATTCAATTTGGTTGATGGTTATATATACATAAAATGCAAAATTGGACATGCTTACAAGAAAAATTAAGATACCAATATAGCCTCATAATCAATAAGGAGACATTCTAGAGGAAAAACCCCATATACATTTCAATTGAGTAGCATTCTGCATTGAATTTTGTGCTAGTGTAAATTTATTTAGCATCATTGTCATTTCAAGAATAAAATCTCAAACATTGATCGTCGAGAAAAAAAAAAAAAAAAAAAAAAGACAAGGACAAAACAATCCTAAACTGTAATTGTGGCCATATACCGGTATTCCAATCACAGATTTCAGTTATCCGAATCGATGATTCAAAAGGGATTGATCAATGAATGAAACACCAAACATTTGAGAACCAATTACGCCAATTAAAGAAATATCTTTAACTCAAAAGACTCAATCTTTAAATGCAACTAGTTTGTGGCAGATTCGGTATTGTATACATTGGCAGAAACTTCTTTGAAACCATTAGTATTTCGGGAATGAAATCGCGCATGATTGATCCTCAAACAAATATAGACAAAAGAAAATCACATTACAATCATATCCATATAACCTTAACCGATCGATACTCCAAAATGCATTCAGCAACAGGTGAAACCTCAAGGTCGAACGTTCATACGAAACTTAGAATTTCAGAAGCGATTGAGCTAATAAAATCTAACAGCTTTGATGTAAAAAGATTCAATCTTTTTATCCCAAATTTACGCTAAAAAATCCGATAATCAATGACAAGCCGAAAACAACCCGAAACAAACTTACCTTATCCTAAAAAGACAAACTTGCAAAAATCGAATTAAGATTCAGAATCCAACCATAACTTCCAAAAAAAATTAAAAAAGGAAAAGGAAAAGACAACATTTTCGAAGAAAATAACCAAAACCCAGCTCATTTCTTCATAATCAAATAACAGATCTAACGGAATTTTCAACAACCATTACAAACCCAATGTTCTTCAACAATCTCATTTCCTAAAACAAAATGGTCATCACAAAATAAATGGATTAACGATATAACAATTGATGTACCGTGCAAAGAACAAAATAGCTATGTTTATATGTATCACTAACATTAGCATTACGGAGATTGACTCACCGACATGTTTGCTGAATTTCTAGGTCTAATGATTTTTGGGCTTGTGTAAGAGAATCAGAATTAATAGGAGTTGAACTTTAATGTCACTAATATCGGAGGAAGGAAAGAGCATGGTTTTTATGCATTTGTATGGGGTTTTGCGCGTGGCACGTGTGAGAATGAATGAGATCTGGTTCGACGGCAGTCGTGGCACGTGCAAGGAGGGGGTTTTTGGTCTTTTTGTGAACGTCTTTTTTCTCTTAATCGGGTTGGCGATTTGGGAGGGAGGAATTTTAAGACATGGAAATGGGTCCCGTTCCTTTAATTTTTGGACATTTGACTTAGCCCAAGACTTGACACGCACACTCCCGCTCTCTCTCTCTCTCTCTCTCTCTCATCATTGGTCAAGCCTTCAACGTATTTGACGGTCTAGAAGTGATTGGCGTGTCCAAACTCAATTCGCAATAATAATTATGCTGGTTAGTTGGACCGGATTGAGCCGGTCTTCAAATGTGAGTTTACTGGTTCATTTGGAGATCAATTCCAAATCTTGGCTATAAGCTCCAAAGAGTGAGATTCCCCGGGATCAATTTGTAAATTTAGTTATAAATTCATTTCGTCTATCTAAAAATGAAATTTAGATGAAATTCTAGTTCAATTCCAATTAAAGTTGCAATCAAAGCTTAGTTTGAAATTTTAAAGATCAACTTAACCGAGTTTAAAATTTTGAGCTTGAACTCGAATTGGAATGGCACTTTATAATCTCAAACTCAACTCAATTAAACTCATTTAGTCACAATTTATCATAATATATTTGTAATTTTAATTATAATATTACTAAATCCAAATTTGATTCAAACTCGATAAATGTCAATACTTAACTCAAGTTTAATTAATTAAACTCACAAACTTATCGTACTAAAAATTATGAAACTCGACCTCAACTCAACAAACTATTTGAGTAGATTGAGCTCATATTCAAGATCAACTCAACTATTTTCGAATCAAATTCTAGTAAAAATCGAGCCAAACATTTTTCCTTTTTTCATTAGGAACTGTCATAATCCCTACATGGCACCCTAGTGGTAATGATGCCTACCAAGGTCTTCCAAGAAAATTTACAGAAGCATCATATAGTATTAAGATACTCCGTGGCATGGATAATTTAAAAACAGGACCGCAAGGTTGTCAAGATAAGAAATTTCACAATACATTAAGTTTTTTAAGGCAAAACATCATCCATGTGTGAAGAAATAAACTCTTAACAAAGCTATACAAACTTAAAGGAAATAGCATAAGGTTCTATATAAGGAAACTATCATCACTCTCACGAGACTTAGATTTTCCCTTCGTATCTACTACATCCACTCACTACAAGCTTGGATCCACTCTAGAGATCCTGAAAGTATATAAAATCTAAAGGAGTGTGAGCAAACTACAGCCTAGTGAGATGACCTGATTTAAACCACACTTCAAGCAGTGTCAAACAAGTTATAATTACAATCATATGCAATGCCATACTCAACCATATGAAATGTACAGTTTGGATAACGGGAATCCAAACTCATGGAGATTTACGCCCTCCCTTGAGGGTTGAAGGACTAATTGTAAGTAGTCCATGTGCAGGAGAGACTGAGAACTAAGGAAGGGAGAACTTTCATAACTCTTTGTTATTTATATGTATATATATATATATATGTATATTGAACATAACCTCAAACTTCCCCTTAATAAAATCTAAGGAGAGAGGATTATTTTGAAATTCATTTGTTATATATATATACTACACACACACATATATACATATATCAATCTTAACCACCATTTTACCTTAGAACCATCAGAATGCCCTAAGTACTAGCATCTCCTCGGCTAATACCCACACAAGTGACATCCTTCGGCACCTTTTTAGTTCCTGGATACAAGCAACCCTATGGTATCCAATTGGAGAAACAGATCCATTGACACAGCTTAAGACTATCGTAGAATTGAGATGCTAGCACATGACAAGGGTACTATGTTGATGCAATGTGTCGTGGTGCAATAAGTGTCAAATTTAGATTAAGGGTTAAATGAGTCTTAGATCAGGTAATATTCAGACAATCCACAATAATTAGTTACGCATCATCATCAGGAAGATTGTTATCACTTCTATTATTAAAGGTTGTCACACCTTCAAACACCATACAACTTACATTATTCCCATCCCCATACAAAATCAATTATGTTTATATATAAATGGGTGCAACTACATCACAAGCACATCATTGTGATAAGAATTCAAGTCACCCACCTTTGTATCTTGCTTAAAGATCAGATCATAGTAGTCTTCTGAAAACGTGAGGTCTTGATTGAAAACTCCTATAGAACAATAAGCACATAACACTAACACATAACAAAGAAGATAGACTTCTTATCAAAGCTTTAAGTGTTCTACATTCTCAATTTAAGCTTCCTAACTTATGTTCTACATCATCGTGTACCACTAAGGTTGGGTCAAGGGTCACATCACTACATAAAACAAAGCTTGCTTCAAAGCAACTAAAGGTTGATGGTCACTTAAGAAAGGGCTGCGAGGTACATAGGTGCAAAAAAACATGTTGCATCTCAACAAATTGAGGGTCGAGTGCCACTCAAAACATTCATAGTTTGTATCGAGGGCATGTCGAGGGCTCGACTAAAGTTGTGTTTCGACACTTTGTTTTATTTTTGGCCTTGAATTGCCTTGCTATCTGTCGTGGGGTACGTCGAGGGCTTAACAATAGACTACGACGATACTATGCATAAAACACTTAAAACATTTTTAAGGCACAACAGTTACTGTTTCATCAAAACTCATCTCTCGACACTTCACTAAGTTTAACTTTGACCTATCTCGAGGGCAAACTAGGCCATGACAACCTAAAAACATATGGAGTAACTCTAAAACAACTCCAACTCATCACAACCTCTTCCAAATATGATCTTAACATTAGAACACGCACATCATACATCCTCAAACAACAACTTCTATCAGTAGACAGATCCAACATGAGGCTTGATGTCTAAAACCTATCTCTAGAACATCATGCGAATATAGAGTGTAAGTCCCTAGATTTTATGCTATGTTTTGTGCTTAAACTCTAAATTGAAAGTCAATAAGAAACCCTAAAGTCAATAAACTTATAACAAATGCTGTGGATTTAGATCCGGCAATCCCGTGCTCTTAACCTCTAAATAATAAAATTGAGATAATTGTGGATTAAGAAAAGCTTAAAAATATCAGATTCTTCAAAATTTAGTTCGTTTTGGATCCGAACGAGATCAGATTTACAAAACCATGCCCTGGTGTACCAAACCGTAAAAATATTTCGATAACACTATTAGACTTTAAAAATATAAGGATTTAAAAAATATTAGTTTTATAATTTTTTGGTATCTAAAAATATCATATACAGTCTAGTTACATATATTTTCTTTACGACCGATATTAATTTGTCTTATCTACTATTCATGATACTATTCTACACTATTTATTACTATTCATCTATTTCTACTATCTATTCTTACACTTGACCATACATATCTCTTATAAATTACATTCCCCATAAAAATTTATTCTCATCATATCTTATACATTATTACTTTTCATTAACAAAAATATAAAACAAAACAACTCTCTCTCTCTCATATGTTCACGTTGGCCATCCCATACGCACATATTTATTTTTTCCTTTTTCATTTTATTTAATTCACACTAATTTCCCTCCATAAAACTCTATAAATACCCTATCTCCCTTCATTTCTTTCACACACTTATTCATTATAACAAAACTCTCCAAAATCATTACTCACATCATCTCTTCAAAATTTCTTCTCATCTCTCCATATTTCCATTATTCCCATACTACAATAACCTCTCTTTTTCAACTATCCACATCTCTACCTTATGTAAAAATCTTACCAATATTTCTTTACCATGTCATGTAAGTTAACATTATAATGGTGTGTGTTTCCTAAACCTTTAAGTGTTATGGAAGTAATACTATGTTCATGTTCATGTACAAATCTCATTTTTATTATTATGTTATTTTATGGTTGTTATATTGTTATAATGTTATTATTGTTTCAATCTAACTTCTATATGATATTAATATATATGTATATATAATCTTTAGAGCATATAAGCTCACTAACATAACCATTATTTATTTATTTGTGCTTTGCACTGTATTTATTCATTCCATGCTTTTATATCAAGACTAGTCTTTCTAGTCTTAGACTTGTTCTCATCAGTCAAAATAAATTTTCTTTTTTTTTTTCCTTTTGGACTTGCCCATGTCTAAGTCTGGAAACCTTGAATCAAGTTAAGATTTCCAATACTTTATATTTATTGTGTGCTTATTTATGTATTCCTTATTAATTATTTTTGTCATGTTACTTAGTTACAAACTCATGTTCATGCATCATTATGTTGATTGTTGTCTTAATAAAAATGAAAAGATTTTTTTTTTTAAATAAAAGAAGATAAAGCTCAACTCACTTTAAAAATATAACTTTATCACTTAGGAAAAGTTTCATTAAAATTAAGAATTTTATTTCAATAAAATGCTTTTCAAAGAATTTTAGACAAATATTACAATAGATTTGAGTGTTGTTAATATATAAGGAATTTTCAAAAATTAACTAAGAAATTCTTTACTCTCTTTTCAAACTATAATTAAAACCTTAATGTTGATAATATTTTGCAATGAGAAATTTTCTTAAAAACTTGTTTATAAGATCCCCACTAACATTTTAATAAAAAGATAAAAACAAGCTTTTTAAAATCAAACTCACCAAGTAAAGTCTACTTAGGGAATAAAATTGGTAGATAACTTGAGAAGACTAAAATTTTTGAATCTAAATCATCTTTGAGGAGTTAAGGAAAAATAATTATATCACATACTTAGTGACTTAAAAATCTTTAGTTTTATTTCCAACAACTTGAAATAAAATTGTCAAACTTCACCTTTTCAATTATTAAGATATGTTTTTTTATGAGAAATCATCGATTAAGACAATATCATTAGAATCATGAGTATAATATGAGTTGTATATATATTAAAAGGATTTTTTAACTATACAATATCTATATGATTGCTATAGGATTTTTTATTGATAAAAAGTTTGGAAAAATCATGTTTTAAGGGTTGGGATTTTCGTATCAGTTCTATATGGCGTCTTTTGGGAACCTAAATGACCTTTTATGATAAAAACAACCTTGTAAATAGATAGATCTTTTCGAGTAGGTGGAAAATGTGTATAATATGCGAAATTTCGAGTTAAAATGGATAAAGTATGACCATTTTAAGTTGGAATTTCACTCAATACGAATGTTGACGAACTTAGTAAAATAGAATTTGCAAGTTTAAGTAAAACTTCCAAGAAATGCTCATTTTTGGTATTTCTCTTATTTAGGTGATGTAGAGCCAGAGTTTCCATAGCTTGAGGACTGTTACGACTTGAAGCTTTCTGCTACAATGGTCGAGTGAGTTTAAATTTCTATATTTTTGTACTTATGTTTTTGCTTGTAGATTAGTGGCACTAGAATTAGAAAAGATAAAAACATGAAAGCGCATGTGCCTCACATATATGGTTAAAATTATGTTAAGCATATTGAGGCGTGAATTATCAAATAATCAATGTTTGATTTAGTGAAGAAATTATAATATACAAATAACTAATCTATAATGGAGGGCAGTATTGTAATATAAGAAAGTTTAAGAGGTTAATTTTTCCATGTAACAATTGATTTGAACCCAAAAAATTATTCACGAAGAACGTGAAAGGGAGGACTTAAGCCGGCACTAAAGCCATCAACTTTGATGGGTAAGGCCGCCAGCTTTGATTGGAACATTGTTGGCCTTATGTGAGCTTTGGAGCTTCAGAGGATTTTCAATTGAATTTGTGAAGGATGGCCACGTATAACGAAAGCCACCTAAAGGCTACTGGCATAGGAAGTGAAGGCCGCTAGCTTCATGCTAGCTTAAGTGGTTCTATTCCTTGTTTTTATTTAAAGCCGCCTCTGAGCCATCAGCTTTGATTCCAGCCTATAATTCTACGAAATAAACATCTATTCTTTGTGCTAGGTTTTCGTAAGTTTAACTAAGGTCCTTAGCTCTCTCTTTATAGCTCAACTAAAGGCAAGATCTAGGTAAGAATCCCTCTCAAAACTCTTTGATTGAGTTTATGATTAGATGTTGTTTTCTAAAGGTTGATTCATATTGATTTTGAGGAATCAAGTTGCTGGAGATGATTTTGGTGGAGACCAAAACCTAGGTTGTGAATTGGAGATTTTTGTTCTACAGTCAAGGAAGTGAGAAATCTAAAGTTTTGGGTAAGTGTTGAATCCTTTCAATCTTTGTTATGTTAAAAGATGGAATCTTTTCTGATAGTTGTACTATTTTTGATTGAGGGTTTTAGGGTTTTCGAGGAATTTGGAGAAATCTGCATTTTAGGGTTTTGTAGTTTGGTGATCTTAGAAGGCAGGTGTGTAGATTTAATATTATAAATCTTATGCTTTAAATTATGGATTTTTAGGGTTAGGGTTTAATTATGAACATGAAAACAAATGTTGATTTGGTATATGTTGATGATCAGGAGTTTGGTGATTAGGGTTTCTAAACTTTTGAAAAGGATTTATTGATCTTGAAGTTTTGGAAAACGAATCTAGGTACGACCTTACCATGCTTCTTCTTTGTACTTATAGGATTAGAATAATAAATTAACTAATTTTATCTGCTATATAATTGAATGTGTGTTGTTTGTGTTTGGCTTTAGTTAGTAAATACCATGAAAAGTGTGATACTAACGAGGAACCCTGATGATCTTTGTGTGTCGTTATCACTAGTAAAGTTGCATTTGGGGATGATTGGTAGTTTAAGAGTAATGCGAGTATAACACCTGGGTGTGTGGGAGATTCCTAGCTCCATATATCTATATAATTACCTATTTTTCTATATTGGTTGTTTTTAGGGAGTCTTGAGATACTCCGGGTTTACAATTAGGCGTGAATGGCCCTAGACTGTGTTATTTGCTTGGCTAATTTGAAAATAATAATCTGTGTTTGTTGCATTAGTTTCTAAGTTGTATGTGGTTTTGCTTATTGCTTGTTCATGTGTATGTGTTTTCGGTTTAGCATACTGGGCATTTTGCTCACCCTTTTATCTTTTTCAGGTAAAGGTAATGATTAGATAATTTATGATTTATCTAAATTCGATGTATATGTGGACTATGAGAAGGACATTAGCGGACTTAATTATCCTGTAGATCTTTAGGTTTATCTTGGATCATTGGGAATAGATGAACTATGAAAGTTTTTTTTTTTTTTTTTTTTTGAAATCTTTGTTTGACTCATAAGATTTTGAAAAGACTTTTTGTTTGAGATTAGTTTTAATAGGTTGGCTTGGTTTATGCCAACTAGATAGTTATGAAGATGGATTTAGTATTATGACATTCGTTTATTTTTACAGTATCCTTATTTTGAGAGTTGTGAAGATATATGTTTTCAACAATTGGTGGTTTAGAGTTCTTAATAGCCTTAGAGTGTTCTTTTTAAGTGAGAACATATGGTGAGTTGTAATGCCTTTAGATTAGGGCGTTACAGAAATGATATGTCCGTTAATTCTATGATCACTTTTAAAACATCTAATATTATGCCATGATTACTTAAATAAAATGATTCATACATATCACGTAGTGAGTCACATTGCTAACATTACTATACACTTGGGGGGATAAGGGCATAGTAATGAGATCTGTAGAGCCCGAAACTCTACTTTATGACAAATGGTCACCATATAAAATGGTGGGTAGACACCCGGATTAACTACATTTTAGCGGCTAGTGGTAGCTTGCATAAAAATACAAAAACTTTATTTGCGAATAATGGTCTATATTACCCGAACACCTAATCCCCGAATGGAGAGGTAAATCCATCCAACATATGATTTCTGGAAAATCATATGTATTGTTTGCTCATGCGTTTGTTGTATCTCATATGCTTGCTTAAATAACTTATTTGATTATTGATTGCTCGAGTACTTTGTTTGTGGAAATAATTCTCACTAAACATGTAAGCTTACCCCCTCTTAAATATTTGTTGTAGTATCCCTACCTTTGGTTGATGCCTAGAAGATACTTTTCTCAGGCACTACCTTTTTGGATTCAGGAGTTTTTTGATGAAGTCAAAGTTTAGAAGTAGACTTAGATTTCTAAGTAAATCTTCGATGTAACTATTTTGAATAGACCATGATGGAATATACCTTTTAATAGGGGAATACCCCTTTGATATTTGTAAGACTCTTATTTTTTATATTTAAGGTGCTTATATTATGATTTCCATTCTTAATTGCTATTATGAATATCTTCTTAAATAATTTGTTTCAAAGTTGGTCCTTTATGATCGTGAAGGTATGCCTTACACCTGATATCAAAGCTTTTGGGATAACTAAGATTGTTATACTTAAGCTGTCACGCCCGAGGGATACCCTAAACATGACAGTCCGCCATGCATAATACTAAAGCCTAAGAATGACTACCATAGTCATGCAAAGGCTTCCATATCATGTACAAGACGTACATCATAACCAAGAGTATGTATCTGATTAGCGCAATTTACATTTATAACTATTGAGTAATAAGGCAAGAAGAATACTTATCATAAACATTAACATGGTTGATTGCAATTCTTAGGAGCATACCCCCGCTATTCTCCGCAAGTTTGTATGAATATTTCTTAAAAATCTCCAAAATACTAACATGGCATACATTACATATAAGGAATTTACAAAATAACTTCATCTTATGTTTCCATTTCCTCCAGAAGAGTTTAAATTTCATCCATGACTTCCTTAATGTCATGATCTTTGAATAGAGCCACGGTATACCTGTTTCAACAAAAATCTATGGGGGTATAAGCTACAACTAACGTAGTGAAATATTCCTTTTCATTTGCACTATGATTTCAAACAAGTTCATTTAATTTTTTACGCATATGCTATGCATGCTATGCAACAATCACATGATTACACAAATATATATAGTTATTCGGAAACCATATATAGAATGGATTTACCCCTCCGTATCGAAGGTTAGGGAATTGTTGATGAAGATCCTCGACCTTTTACTACTAGTCCCTAAGCCCCCGCCTAAAGCGGTCAGTTGGCTCGGCTTCGAACCTAGAGTCACATTCCTTGAGCGATGTGGATTCTTAGGAAGGAACAGGGCTCGTGTCCCAACACGATAATAGTCCATCCAACTCTACACGTAGAAGTAGTAGCCTTCCGAAAGAAACATGACTTGATGGATGCTATGCATGAGTTCTAATTTTTCTTAAGCCAAACCTTATTAAGGTTTATTAGGGGCAATCAAACAATTTAGCAACACTAAACAAGCATACATGTAGGTAGATAAAATACTTAAACAAGCAATTCGAAGTTGCGATATTTTTAATTCCCATTTCATCACATAATCGTATATATACATATCCCTGAATTCCCCATACATTCCATTTTTATCTTTTCTCGGTATCCTAATGCCACTATTCTACAAGCACAAACAACTAATGAAATTAAGAGAATAACTTACTCATCCATTTCGCAATCTTCTTAGTTATAGTAATCCTCAAGAGGGGAAATCTCGTATTCCTCATCGCCTAAATAAAAGAAATACACGATATGAGTATTTCATAGAAGTTTTACTTAAATTTCTAATTCTATTTTACTATGTTTGTCAAAAAGCGTGTAGAATGAAATTCCAACTTAAAATGGTCATAACTTGCTCATTTTAACTCGGAATTTCGCATATTATATACCGTTTTCTACTTACTCGAAAAGATCTATCTATTTCTAGGTTTATTTTGTGATAAAAAGTTGTTTGGGTTTCGTAACCATAGGTTACAAATTCATTACGAAAATTCTAGGTTTCAAAACATAAATTTGCAAACATTTCTTTATCCAAAATACTTGTAATAAAAATGTAGATATTAGTATAGTTAGAAAAATCCTTTGAATATATATATATAGATTTATATTGTATGCAAAATTCCAATGATGTTGTCTCACTTATTATATTTCGAAAACAATGTCTTGAGGTGTTAAAACTTGAACTTCAACAATTTCCTTTCTAAGTGTTTTGAATGATCATTATAAATTCTTGGGTTATTGTTATAAATGACTATATTCTTATTTTGTTTTCCAATTCTATTTCTAAAATAAATTTTCTCTTAGCTTTGGTCTTCTACAAATTTTACTTCTAGTGATAAAAATGAAGTTTACAAGAGTTTTATTAAGTTGTTGATAACTTATAATAATTTGAGTTGTGTATATTTTCCTTTAAAAAAAATGGCTTTGATAAACAAGTCTTTTTTCCTTATATTTTCATTTTCCATCTTCTTTAAAAATGAACTTCATTTTTAAAACTTGGTCTTTTAACTCTTCAACCAATTTTACTTGGAAGGAAATCATGTTTCAATATTTTCTTAAGTTTTTTATAATATCTATTGTTCTATTATAACTTATCATGTTTATATTCTTTTTATTTCTTTGAAAATATTTTATCATTTAGAAACTTGGCAACCTCTATTTTTCTAAGTGAGTTTATAATTTAGTAAGTTAATTTTATCTTAACTTATAAAACTTAGTCTAGTTATTACTTTTTATTATGGAGTTGATAAAATCCTATAAGTAAGCTTTTTGAGAAAAATTTACTTATCAAAGAATTATTAATAATCTCTATGTGACTTATCATAATAAAAGAAAATGTTTATTTTGTTGGTTAACTTCTTAGAGGAAATCATTTTCATTGCTATTTAAGAAAAGTCTTGATGAGTTTGAAAAGAAGTTATAGAAATAATTTTTCCTATGTAGGTAATAACAAAACTTTGATTTAGTAGTAAGGATATATATACATTAAGAGAGTTTGGTTTCATTTTCCTTTATTAAAGAAAATTTCTACTTTAAATTTTGTTGAGACAATATCATTATGATGATGTACATATATGAGTATGTAGTATGAAAATGATGAAAATATAGAAAAGATATAAGAAGCAAATAATAAGCAAGATAATAATATCAAGTATTGAGAACCTTAGCTTCATCAATGTATCCCAGTCAAGCATTGGGAGCCTTAGCTTCATCAAGACAACCCGGTCAAGTATTGGGAGCCTTAGCTTCATCAAGATAACCTGGGATTAAGAATAGACTAGTCCCAAAAAAAGAAAAAAAAAAGGGAAAAGCAATAATAAAAGCATTAAGAATAATAAAATCAAGTTAGTAAGAGTTAGTGAGCATTTAGGCTCTAATAAATATATAGATAATAATAATAAAGTTAGATTAGGAGCAATGATAATAATAGTAACATAATACATAATACAATATAATAACAAAGGAAGTGTAGGCATGAACAAGAACAAAACATAAACATATTGTTGCTTCTATAACCTTATAGGTTTTAGGAAACACATACTATGGTCATGTTAAGTTACATGATATGAAAAATAATTAGGAGAGGTTTTACCTAAGGTAATGTATTTTGTTGAAGGAGAAGAAAGGTAAATGGAGTAATATGTGGGTGGTAGTTAAAGAGAGGTTTTGGTAGTATGTGAGTGGATGAAATGTGGGAAATTTGGAAAAGTGAAGAGAAATTTTTGGAGAGAGGGTTTGAGGAGTAATTTTTAGAGTTTTGTTATGGTAGATGAGTGTGTGAAAGAAGTAGAGAGAAATAAGGTATTTATAGATAAATATGGAGGGAAATTAAGAGTTAATTAAATAAATAAAAAAGAAAAGAAATTGATGGCATGAAGAAGAAGAGTAATTAAAAATTAATTTGAGAAGAAAAGTGTAAGAGAAGTTTAATAATATGTAGTGTAGAATTTTTATGGGAAAAGAAAATTGTAAGAAATAGGTATGTAGATTGTAAGAATAGATAGTACAAAAAGTAGAATAGATAAATAGTAAAAATAATACTATGAATAGTAGACTAGACAAATTAATACCAGTAGTAAAGAAAATACGCGTAAAAAGATATCTGAAATTAGTTATCGAAAAATTATGAAATTGATATTTTTGAAATCCTTATATTAATATGAATCTAAAGGTATCATCAGAACATTTTTACTATTCGGTGTATCAAGGCAAGGTTTTCAAAAACGAATTCCGTTTGTATCCGAAAGACACTAAAAATTTGCGAATCTGATATTTTTAAGCTTCCCTATATTATTACGAACTATTATCAACAATTATTTCAGTGCCGTTGTTTAGAGTTTAAGAGTGTGGGATTGTCGGATCTAAACACTAGGGTTTTTTATAGACTTTGTTGATTTTTAAGGTTCTAGTTTGACTTTGGCTTGTCAATTTATTCGTAAGATCTTAAAATTTTGGGGTTTTTTACCATGTTATTTTTTGTTCAACATTTTTTTATTATATTTATTTGTGATTTATTTAATATTTTCTAGTTCCCGGGATTGTTTAACTGAGTCTAAGGTTATGGGTTGACTCCGTTTGACTTTTGGTGGTAATTGAATTTTTTTTATTCTAAAATTCACCAAAGGATTTAAGGTTTTAGTATTTTGTCATCTAACATTAATTGATATATCATCTTGATTTGCGTGTTAAGGGATCAAATAGATGTTTTGATTTGTGTATGGAAGTTGAATCATATGATTATTGGATCCCCATTTTATTTTGATAGTTCTCATTTTCTTAAAGTTAAGAATTTTCATATTTGATCTTATTTAGAATTTGGTTTTTAACTTTGGGTCGGTTTTCAGGGTCTCAACTTTAGTGTTTGACTTCTAGAATTATTTTCTAAAAATTATGAGAAATTCAGGAGTTTACATAAGCTTTAATATTAAGTGTGACAGATTGTCACGTTAGAAAACCCTTTAGGGCATGACATAGAGAGTTGATCTACTTTGCTTTATTACATGTTTTATTATTCATGATTTAGAAAGAGTTCAGAAAACACTTGTTTAAGAACACATATAACAGATTTATCAAAACTCTAGTCCTCGACAAGCTTAGAAAACACATGTTGACACTTTTTAGAAAACAAGGCCCATACTTGATTCTATGAACACGTCGTATCTATTAAAATCGATATTCTCTAGCAAACCAGATCCATTTTTCATTTTTATAAACATGACATCTGCTTAAAAAGAAGTTTCATGCATGAATAGTGAAAGTGCACATGCACTAGTGTGTTTTACATACTTTCTGTAAATTTTTGGAAGCAAAAATAAAACTAAGATATTTTTTGTAACTTTGAAAATAAAGTAAAAAAATTACCTGACGTCCTTTTTAAAATCACTTCACTTCTTCTTCCAATAACACTGGTTGTAAATTTTGTAAATATGACCTTGGGGTTTTTCAAGCTAAAATACGAAGGTTTGAAAGAACAGATTTTGTGTGGATAAAGAAAAAAATATTTTTAGAAAAGTAGATTTTCCGAAAATATCGTGTTTACGTTTTGAAAACAACAATGTCCTGTTGGTGTAAACTTTCAAATTACTGTTTAGATTTCTTTTTAAGGAAAAAAAAAAAGAAATAAGTATGGTTCACTGGGAGTTGTCATTTTAGTATTTAATAAAAGAGGCTACATTTATGAGAAAGGATAACATGTCTACGCTTTAAAGCACTTTGTAAATAGCTTGCATTAAATTTTCTAATACATTTTAGAAGAGATTTAATTATGAAAATTATCACCTTTTTATGCATGTAAAACAATACATTATAATACTAAAAAAATATTAATTAATATACTACCAAAACATTTATTAATTTCAAGAGGTAAAATTAGCTTTAAATTTTTAATTCTTTTAAATTTTTAACTTATACTATGGCAAATCTTGGGGATTACAAGAATGGTCATGTTTCTAGTTATAATCTAGTATAAGTAGAAAAGAGAATCACCAAATGGACTTGTATGCGTGTTGGGCTTACAAAACAAAACAAAAATAGTGGCATACCGAAGTTATGCCTGACATTGCCACTCCAATACTTAATCTAACAAGCATATCAACATAGGGATGAATAAATAGTATAGAAGATTCTAGGCAGTGTTACCTCTCTTGTAGAGTAAGAGGGATACTTATAGTGGATGGATTCCTAATAGCTAAGTGCATTGTACGGCCATAGAGGTATGGACGATTGATGATAATTACCATAAACATGGGGCAAGTCCACTAATCTATGTTCAACTACGCCAAGCCTGGGTAAAGGAGTGATGTCAAGTGAATCTGGATCGGGTCTTATATAGGGCGTATGTCGAGAAGTCAATATTTCAAGCCAAAGAGATCGTCCTAGCAAGATTTTAGGCCATGGTAATGTGAGTTGAGTTTAGGCTTAATGGGTTGGTCCATGCGGGTAGTATGGTAGTGGGTTAGGTTGGGTTGGATTGGATTTGGAGGGCTCGTGAACCATATTTGACCATCAATACTTGTCTCCACTCCTCAACCACCTGCACCTCCCCTCCCCGAGTCTAGAATTTGATGAGGGGAGTGAATCGAGTAGTCAAGTTGATTAAGCTGAGTCCAAGCTATTAGTAGGAGTTCGCATATGCAGTTCCCATTAAGGAAGCTAAAATGATCCAAACACCACCCATCATTAATTAAAATTCAAATAAATAGCAGAAAAATAATTGGGAAATTAAAACAAGAGGATGAACAAAATTAATTAGTAGGTTGGGGTAAAGTAGAATTTAAAGATGGATAACTAATAGAAATTAGGTAAGAAAAATATGATAAAGAAAAGCTTAATGCAAGTGGACGATTAACATTATGCCATGTGGCACTCTAAGAAGAGACCTAGAAACCCTAGATCTTAGCCTATGTATAAACATCATTTATTTTCTGCCTTTGCCCTTTAAGGAAACATACTACTACCCTAAGGTAAGAAAACCCAAACCCTAGCCTTTATTTAAAAGTTAACTAAGTGAGATTAAGCAATTTTTAGCACTAATAAGCTGGGATTACACATTTTATGGTACAAAATGTGGATAATGAACGCAAATTAGGAGAAGGAAAGTGCAAGAAACTCAGAGAAATTTGTGACAAGGTAAGAGTGAAGATTTTAGGTGTCAAAATTTAATATTTATGGTATTTTAGATGTAAATTCTAACATAGGAATGTTGGTAGGAAGTGAAAGAAGCAAGGAAATCGAGTTTTGAAGTACTTTAGGTTTGAAGAATCACCCTACAGCTACAACAACAACATAAGATTTGAAAATTGACTTTTAGTATTTTGAATGTGTGACAATGAGGAGATAAGATGATCTAAAAATGTTGAAGAAGAAAAATGAGTATGTTTTAGTTGGATTCTTGCTAGAAATGAACTTGAAAAGAAATGATTATTGCTATGTGTCTAAAGATTATGAATAAGATCATGTAATGGGTAGGGAATAATGTTATTGTTGTTGGAATAATTTTGATGAAGGATTTCACATAAAAAGCTTTGGAAATTTCAAAGAAAGCATGATAACTTAATGTTTGATGTCAATCATAGATGATTTAGCATTTGATCTTGGATTTATCATGTTTTAACATATGAAAGATGAACATAGTTGAGTATAGGCATAAACATGATCATCTAATACCTTTAAGATCACAAAAATTCATCCATAATATGTTTTTGATGAAAATATCAAGTTCAAATGCAAAACATAGAAATCCTAGAAGAACACAATGGGAATATGACACCATGTTTCTTATCGTGCTTCTCTTTATTAAAAAATACGAGGAATATGATGTCATGTTTCCTAACGTGCTTCTCCCTATCTAAAAATGCAAGGAAACACTAAGAAACACGCGGAGGTACATGATGCATGTTTTCCCTATGCTTAGTGCTTTAAAGTGCTAAGAAACATGGTAAGATACGCGAAGTCGTACTTCCCTCATGCTTCTCTCTGAAACCCCAACGAAGAAGGAATAACATGGCAGAAACATGATTGTCTTATTCTGCCATGTACTAGAGTACGATGTGATACTTTTATCCATGCATTTGGTTGTGCTTCCCCCTTTTTTTCTTCAATCCTTCTTCAAATTAAATAAAACTTTTTCCAATTCCTTCCTCAAACTTAATTAAACCTTTTAAGTATGATTTTTAGGCAAATGACTAAGTCAATACAACTTAGATAAGAAATCAAGTAAACGAGATGGAAGTAGAAAAACACGAATTGATTTTGTTTTCTATTAGAAATAGTTACTTAATGCCTAGTGATGGGAATCAGGCTTCTTCGGTTATAGGATCAAACACTAGAGCCAAAGATAAAGGACTGCAGTAGAATGAAACATCAGTGGAAGACCGAAGGTGTGAGGCTTGTAAGCTGGCTCCAAGTCCAACGACATTCAACTCATCACCGGCGGCCTTCTTCTCCAAACCTGATGGCTTTCAATAAAGGTCGATGGCCTTCTTTTAAAAAACATGTGGTTTAGTTTTTTTTTTTTTTTTGCACTATTTACAAGTTTGCCATTGAGGGATTATATAAATACCTCCTCTTGTATTGTAAACCCTAGTTTTTTTGGATATTGAAATTTGTCTTTAAGATTTCTCTCAAATTTACTCTTATCAATCCTTTGGGTTGTGGCAAGCTACTTCCATTCTTATCAATCTTTTATATTGTGGTGAACAAACCACTTCATCTTGTTTGTGTGTAATATCAAACAAGAAAGAGTGTGGTTTCGGGATGATTTCGATGCATAATATCCTCTATCGAAGCCGTTCATATGCTTTTCTTTTTCATTGCATCTAAATATATAAACATTAAAAAATACGTCCTTTGGGTATTTGAGGACATCCTAATTCTAGGCACATCATATTTTGGTATCGAACCACATTTGTGACAACAGGATGTCAAGTAAGATTGCAATGATAGGATCATTGATAAGTGTAAAGTTGTGGTCTTTTACATTGTTATTGAGTTATCTCGCTGATTGTGAATTATCGGTGTATTATTGTTGATTACTGTTGAGATTGAGAATTAGGGTTTATGGTGTGATTGTGATCTTTGTTGTATTGTTGGAGTATTGTGAGATTATGGTGTGAAGAATACAATTGGTATTACTTGAGAAGGAGATATGGCCAATCGATATTATTATAGGAATAATCCTATTGCAGTGATTCTAAGAGAGATAGAGATGAATATAATAGAATTTGATGGTTATGAATCCCCAGAAGAATATTTAGATTGGAGTGTCAAGTAAAACGAGTTGTTGAAGAATATTCACACTTTAATTATAATTTAGGGTTTGCAATTGCTAGGAAATTTACAGGACTTGCAAAAGAATGGTGGCAAGTTAATATAGTACAAAGGAGAAGGAATGGATATTATGAAGATATGACATGGAGATGTGTGAGAAGATTGACAAGGAGAAGATTTGTACCATTCCATTATTACGATGATCAATATAGAAAGTTGTTAACATTGAAGTAGCTTAGAATGTGTGTTAGAGAATATGCTCGCAAATATGAGGTTTTCTTAAGGTGTAGTGACATATGTGAGCCTCTTTTACATACCATTACTAGATTTGTGAATGGCTTGAATTATAAAATCGCTAAGGATATCGGTTATTAGAGTTTTTAGACATTGCAGGAAGCCATTGGGTTGCTTCCATGAAGGAAGCCTCAATCTTAATTTCTGAAATTGCGAAGAAGACAAAACTGCTACAGACCTCAATGATAACTGATTCACAAGAGAGTTGTTCCAAGCAAGATTATTTGGTTGAGGTAGCAAACAATGATGTTCTTGAAGAGAATGCTAAAGATGATCATGCGAAGCAAGTCGAAATCATTAGTAGTGTAGATTGACATTAAAGACATGGGTATTGATGATACTAGTATGAAAGAGATAGGTATTTCAAGGGATATGCAATATGACAATGGATTAAAGTTATCTCTTGATATTTTTATACCTGATTTGGAGCCACTTTCACTCACTCTTGGAGCTTTGGGGGCATGACAGGTATCTCTATATTGACTTTCTAATTGTCCATACATTAAATTATGGTGCATTGATAGGATTACCTAAAGATGAAGATTGTGTAAGTCAATTGTCCTTATGCATTCGTATGAGTTAATTGTTAATGTCCAATGGAGTCTTATAGATGGTTATATATATTGGTGAAGTGTTCGATTTTGGTGTGGTGGCATAGCAATGCATCAATTATTATATGCATGGCCTATTTGTGATTTAGCTAATGGAGAAAAGATGTTAATGCTTCACTAGATAGTTGTGCTCCATTTGTTTTCATGGCTCCAAACCGATGTCATTAAATTCTCTTACTGTTGAATTGCATGATGGCAAGTGTTTGAAAAAACTAATATTGAGGCCATAGGAGAGGTGTTTATCGAATACTTGTCATAGTGTTCATGAATCTTGGAATGATCAAGTTCAAGATGAGTGGTATAAATTATTGTGGAAGTCTTTGATTATGGACATGGAAACTAATTATGAATGGTTAAGAGTGCCTAGCACAGATGAGAAGATGCTTTGGGAGTTATTGTTTCAGAAAGGATTTGTGGAGCAAGTATCGGAGGCTATTCATGAGCCAAGTGTGGTTAGGAAATTTTAATTAATCACTTTTGAGTTGTAGGTTTGTCTTTGATCCAGGCATTTGCAATATCAAAGATTTGATGGCAAATCTTCTTGAGCCCAGGGTGATGACGGGAATCAGGCTTCTCTAGTTACATGATCAATACTAGCGCCAAAGCTAAAGTACTGCAATGGAATGATACAGCAGTAGAAGACCGAAGGTGCAAGGCTTATAAGCCGGCTTAAAGGTCGGTAGTGTTCAACTCATCACCAGCGGCCTTCTTCTCTAAAGTTGGCAGCTTTCAATAAAGGTCGGCAACCTTCTTTTAAGAAACATGTTGTTTATTTTTTCTTTTATTTTATTTTATAGTATTTACAAGTTTACCATTGAGGGATTATATAAATACCCCCTCTTGTATTGTAAAGTCTAGTTTTTTTTATATTGAGATTTCTTTTAAATTTACTATTATCAATACTTTGGGTTGTGGTGAGTTATTTTTGTTCTTATCAATTTTTTTGGTTTTTGGCAAACAAACCACTTCATCTTATTTATGTGTAATATCAAACAAGAAAGAGTACAGTTCAGGTTGATTTTGGTGCATAATATCTACT
Source organism: Combretum micranthum (assembly GCA_024138025.1). Classification (NCBI taxonomy): domain Eukaryota; kingdom Viridiplantae; phylum Streptophyta; class Magnoliopsida; order Myrtales; family Combretaceae; genus Combretum; species Combretum micranthum. Next base: position 703,707 of record JAMXBD010000640.1, read on the forward strand.
GTCAATGCCTTCATATACGTTTCTTTTCATTGCATCCAAATATATGAACATTAAAAAATATCATCTTTTGGGTATCTGAGGATATCTTAATTTCAGGCATATCATATTTTGGTATCAGAGCATTCTTGGCCTATCAGCTAGCTTAGGGAACGGATATCAAACTCGAATTGACCAACAGGTACATAGTAATTGTGTTGCTTATTAGGATAGTTTATTGAGCATTGGTTACTGCTTGGCTACTTACTTTAAAAGTGACACCCCCTAAACTGGGTTGGAGCCTAATCATAACTTCGGGATGATATGGTAGTTGTAGGTGCTTGAACCCCCATAGAGTGCATGGTAAGAACAAGTAGGTAGTCGATAGGGGAGATTTTGAACCAAACATCTAATTAGGAGCTGGTGCAAAGGTAACGGATTATGCGGGGTATGGGCTCTTGCATAAAGCGTTGCATTGAACCGTGTGCATTAGTAGTGGTTTTGTGGAATCGAATCGTTTGAGCTTACTTCGATCTTTTCTTTTCCGATAAGTTCTAGGGACTTATCAAACCCCCCCCCCCCCTTTGGTGCATGATCTACTGAGGGAACCTACCCTTTTGTTTAGAAGGAGTCTTAAGTGCTCCTATGCGTGCTTATATTTCTGGGATACTAGGAATACTTGATTGTTGGTTTAAATTTAATTAAACTTAAATTTTGCTTGTTGTATTAGCTTAAGTGTGCATGACATGTGAGTATGTGTTTGATTATTGTTGTACTGGCTTTGCCGCTCACTTTCATCCATTTCAAGTACTGATGAGGGTTTGTATGTGGATCTCTACTACGATTCTATGGGTTTCGGGATTGATGATTATGGAGAGTGATTTCAACAAATAATAACCTAAATGGAACTTTGGAAAGACCAATTAAATGTTGGTTCTTTTCTGTTTAAGTATGACTGTAAACTCTTAACTTTATTATCACTTTTGGCCGTGAGCCAAACTCGTAATCAGGTTGAGCCTAGCTTCCCTTTTATGATTGTTATCTTAAAATATTTTGAACCTTAAAATTTCTATTCTACTCTTTCTTAAATCACTTTTATGCATATTGATTTAATGGTGTTTAAATTATTTATAAATCGTCTTTCGACTCAATATAGTTTTACTAAAGATTATAATCACAATTTCATAATAAAAATGTGATTAGAAATTTACATAGATATCGGAAGCCTTGCACATGTTGCTTAAAGGTGATGTGTATGGAAAAACAACCTCACCCTTAAGTACCCTAAGGGTCAGGTCTTTTCAGTTGGTATTAGAGCCATATGTTTAAATTGATTGGGGTGCTAATCTCAGGATGGTGAGTAAGAGTAGGTGATCGGGTATGCTTTATTTGTTATGTGCTTGCTAATTATTGTTATGTTGGCCTTAAGTAATAACCCTCAAATGGACATCGATTAATGAATACCAACTTGGCTAAACTTAAATGTTTATTGAAAGTTGCTATATCCTGAAAATGGTGATAATTGGAGTTATATGATTGCATAGCATGATGATTTTGCAAATGAAGGATGGAAGCAATCATCCAATTTTTGTTTTATGTGTGTTACACTAGATGGCAAGAAAAATCATCATGGTAATGGTGATCCCCCTGAGGACTTACCTCCTCCACCGCCATTACCTCATGATCAGAAGTAGTTGATAGGCTTAGTCAACAATATGCCCAACACTCTAAAGGGAATAGATGGAACGAATCCAAATATAAAAAGACTTGATAAAGTCAAGCTAACTGAGTTTATGAAACTAGTTCACCCTTTCACTGAAGCTACTAGGACCCTTTAGAGGCTGAACATTGGGTGCACCAAGTGGAAAAGGCATTGATTGCCTATGAAGTAGAGTTAATCGCTGAAGCATTTAAGAATGATGAAGAGTCAAGAAGGCAAAGGATTAGACGTCATCACGGGTCGGTTCCAAACCGGGAACCGACCAAACCCATCACTAGCGGTTCCTAAACAAGGAACCGGCCCGTGAATAGCGAGTTTGAACCAGTAAAGGACCTGCCAGTTCTGGTGGGTCCTTACGGTTCCATCTCTAAAAACCGTATGACCAGACGGTTTTGAAATCACCAGTTCAAAAACCGATTGAGAACCAGCAGAAACGATGGTTCTCGCGGTTCTATATCATAAAAATTATAAAAAAAGAAAGAAAAAAGGAAAGAAAATTATAAAAAAAAATTGTAATTATAAAACAAATATTTAAAACTACTTTCGCATGAATAATAAAAATTTTATTTCCTATTCACAATATTTAATGTGTTATTATTCACAACACAAATAATAAATATATTTAAAATCATATATTATTAAATTTATGTAGACTTCTAACCAAAGTAGACTTTCTTTCTTAACAATGTATGACTTGTTGTGTTATTGGGACTTATTTGTATGTTGAATATTTTATAGTATCACGTTGCTAATATAACAACTAAAAAGGTACAAGTGATTATATATAAATAAATACATAATTGTAGAATTTCTTTTAACTAAGATATGAGCAATTATTATTAGATTCAATGTTATTTCAAGTTAAAAATTTATTTTATGTTTTCTTAGTTAAATTAAGTAAATTATTTAATTGGTTTTTTATTTTTTCCATTTCATGGTTCCCGATACCTCTAGAATCGGAACTGAACTGTGGGAACAATCGGTTTCTAAGAACCGGGAATCGAACTGACTCCCATTGGTCCGGTTCCAGTTTCATCATTTTTAGAACTGGGAACCAGCGGTTCGAGTCCAGTTCTAGACCCAAACCGAATCATGACGACATTTACAAAGGATTTTGAATAGATTAAAACCTTACTTGCAACAAGAAATGAGGAAGTTTTAGTTGGAAACCTAATCGACTATGGTAATCAAAGCAAAGTTGATTGAATAAGGGCTTAAGTATGTTAGAGATATGGAAAGGAGAAAGAGTTTTTAGAAAAGACCCGTTGTCCCATACGTTGCTAGTGGTAGGACTTGTGGATACATAAGAGGCTCTAGCAATATTGGGAGCCCTAAGAAATAAGCCTTCATGGCTAAGCCTTACACACTACTACCTATTAAGATGGCCATGCTTGGAATAGAGGAAAGATGCCCAAGGTGCATGGGACCCCACGAGGAGGAATGCAAGTGGAATCATGGGGCTTGTTTTGCTTGTGGGAAAGAAGGTCATAAGAGTTATGATTGTCCAAACCTCACCTTGAAGTTAGTGTTTTGCTATAGATGCAAGCAAAGGGGACACAATAAAAATGAGTTTAAGGCAAGTGTCAAAAATGATGGAGGACGGTCTGGAGAAAGGAACAAAGCTGTTGGGAGGGTTTATGCATTTCAAGCTGAAGAACCAAAAGTAGAGATAGACACACTTGCAAGTATGATCTCTATAGCTGGGCATGGAGCATATGTATTATTTGACACTGGAGCCACACACACTTGCATATCTGAGAAGTTCACTAAGTTGCATGCTTTGCCTATTGATGATGCGCCTACATATTTGTGTGTTAGTTCACCTTTAGAGATAGATGTTGTATCAAATAAAATATGCAAATATGTAAATGTATGTATAGCTAATATGGATATGCCTATAGATATGTTGATTCTTGATATGAATGAGCTTGATGTAATCATAGGAATGAATTAGCTAGTAAAGTATAGCATGACGATTGATTGTGGGCATAGTGTATTGAAATATGTAAATAGGGAAAGAGAAATATCATATGTAATAGATTTACATAGGCCTAGGGCTTACCATCAATAAAGTTATGGGGTAGAAATAGAGTTGCTACCATGAGTGTGGAAGAGAAGGGAGGTATGACCTTAGAAGATGTACCGATGGTATAGGAGTTCAAAGATGTGTTTCCAGAAGACCTACCTAGTTTACTATCCGAGTAGGAAGTGGAGTTTGGAATTGATGTTGTTCTAGGAACTACACCGGTATCGAAAGCTCCATAGCGGGTGGCCCTAAATGAATTGAAGGAGTTAACGGACCAACTCCAATAGTTATTGGACAAGGGGCTCATATGCCCAAGGATCTCACCAAAGGGAGCCTCGGTACTCTTTGTGAAGAAAAACGACGGAAGCATGAGACTATGTATAGACTACCGAGATCTGAATCAAGTGACAATAAATAGCAAGTATCCACTCCCTTAGATTGATCATTTATTTGATCAATTATGATGAGCAGCAGTCTTCTCAAAAATAGACCTGAGGTCGAAATACCATTAACTCCGAATTAAAACCTAAGTTGTCCCAAAAACCACCTTTCATTCTAGGTAAGCGAGCTTTGTGGGTTTAGTTTTATCGTAGGAACCAAACCTGATAATGTCGATGGCTTATACAATCGACATTATGAGTTTTTGGTGATGTCTTTTAGGCAGACACATGCCGCAAATGTCTTTATGGATCTCATGAATCAAGTGTTTTGGGATTTCTTAGACAAGTTTATAATAGTTTTTATTGACGACATTTTGGTGTAATCTAAGTACAAGGAAGAACATGACAAACACATGTGGATAATATTACAGAGAATAAAGGAGTAGAAATTATATGCGAAGTTTAGCAAGTGTAAGTTTTAGTTGGAAGACGTTGCATTCCTAGGACATGTGGTGAACAAACAAGGGGTATCTGTAGACCCATAAAAGATTAAAGCAGTCAACAAGTGGCTAAAACCCTAGAATATATTGAAGTTAAGAGTTTCCTTGGTTTGGCAGGTTATTATCATTGGTTTGTGGAAGGATTTTCAAAATTAGTAGTACCCTTAACTAGTCTAACTCGAAGAATGAGAAGTTTAGTTAGGACACCAAGTGTGATGGAAAACTTCCAAGAGTTAAAAAGGAAGCTAGTATCAGCACGAATTTTGGCCTTATCCGAAAGTGGAAAAGAATATGTGTTATATATTGATGTGTCTCTACAAGGTTTAGGGTATGTATTGATGTAAGAGGGAAGACTGATTGCCTAGGCATCTAGACAGTTAAAGCCATATGAGAAGAACTACATGGTGCATAATGTTGAACCTGCATTGTGGTGTTAGCCTTGAAGTTGTGGAGACATTACCCATTTGGAGAAAATTATAGGATCTATACTGATAACAAGAGTTTAAAATATATCTTCACACAAAAGGAGTTAAACATGAGACAGAGATGATGGCCAGAGTTAATCAAGGATTATGATCTTGAGATTTTATATCACCCTAGGGAGGTTAATGTTGTGGCAAATGCCCTAAGCAGGAAAAGACAAGTGAATATAATAGCACTCTTAACTCCTTTGAAACCAAATTTGGAGGATCTAAGGAGAATGGACATTGAAGTAGTGAAAGTTGGAAGAGTTGCTATGATACTTGCACGGTTGAGAATACTACTACCTTGTTGCATAGCAGCGTAATAAGAGGACATAATGGGACAAGGGGGCATCTTAAATGCGATGGATGGTAATGTCTAGATGAGATTCAAAATATATTGGATGAGATGATTACGTTTGATAATAGACTATGGGTGCCAAATAAACTAGAAATGAAGAAAGAAATGTTGGATGAAGCCCATTCAACTCCATACTCAATCCACCAGGGAGCAAAAATGTATCAAGACTTAAAGAAGCAATTTTGGTGGAATAATATGGAAAGAGATATAGCTGAATATGTATCAAAATTCATAGTTTGTCAATAAGTTATAATTGAGCATCAAAGGTCGATAGGAGAGCTATAATTGCTCCCCATTCCTGAGTGGAAGTGGGAGAATATCACCATGGACTTCATGATAGCCTTACTAAAGATAGTGAGTGGGAATGAGTTAGTTTGGATGATTGTGGATTGGTTGACTAAATCAGCTCACTTCCTATCTTTGAAGGTTGAATATAACATGCAAAAGTTGGCACAAATTTATATACAAGAGATTGTGAGGTTACATGGAGTGCCCTTGTCAATAGTATCATATTGGGATACTCACTTTGTTAGTAGATTTTGGATGAGCTTACATGCCGCTTTGGGAACAAAGTTACAGTTCAGCACCACTTTCCATCCTCAAACCGATAGGCAATTAAAGGGAGCTATACAGACATTGGAGGATATGTTGAGAGCATGTATATTAGACTTTGAAGGAAGGTAGGATGAGCATCTATCTTTAGTTGAGTTTGCCTATAACGCCAGCTATCAAGCGCAATTGGCATAGCACCATGAAATGTTGTATGGGAGGAAATGTAGGTTCCCATTGCATTGGGACGAAGTAGGTGAAAGAGTGGTTTTAGGACTAAAAACAGTGCAACAGTCCATAGATAAAGTTCAAGTGATCAAACAAAGAATGCAAGCGACTTAAGATAGATACAAAAGCTAAGGTAACAAGAGAAGGAGACCCTTAGAAATTGCTATTGGGGTGTAAACCCTTAAAATTTTGTTAAAGTTTATGCATAGTCTTAGAATTAAAGGTCAACTGGAAACCCTAAAAGTCAATAAAAGACTAGAACAAACCTTAGCGTTTAGATCCGACAATCATGTGTTCTTAAAATCTAAATAACAAAATTAAATTAATCTTGGATAATAGTTCATAATAATATTAGAAAGCTTAAAAATATCAGATTTGCCAATTTTTATGTATTTCAGATTTGAACGAGATTGGCTCTAGAAAACCATGTCCTTGGGCTAGGAATAGTAAAAATTTTCCGTAACACCGTTAAGTCTAAAATAATACAAGCATTTCAAAAATACCAATTTCATAATTTTTCAGTAGTTAAAAATAATAGATATCGCATTTATACATGTATTTTCTTTACTACCGGTATATTATTAGTCTTGTTTACCATTTATTGTCCTATCCTACTATTCATTACTGTTAATCCATCTCTACTTTATTTTACAATCTATTCTTACTATCTATATATCTATTTTCTACTTTTTAAATTTCTAATACAACTTCACATTTACCATACTTCACATCTTAGTTACTTTTTATTACAAAAAAAAAAAAAAAAAACTCTCTTTCTCCCCCTCATGTGTGCCGGCCTTACCCCTTCCCTCTCCTTTCTATTTTATCTTCTTTTTCAATTTATTTTACTATATCTAATTTCCCTTCACAAAACTCTATAAATACCTCATTTCCCTCCATTTCTTTCACACATTCAATTTACATAACAAAACTCTCCTAAAATTTCTCCACAACTTCTCTCTCCACAAATCCTCTCCAGAACTCTCTTCCATTCATTCTTTCCCAAAATTTTTCACTACACATAAACCATCTACCATTTCTTACTACTCACATAATATCACATTCATCTATTGTCTTCAATACTCTACATAAAAACTTTCTACCGCTATTATTTCATATCATGTAACTTAGCATGATCATGGTATTGTTTCTTGAAAGTCACATGAGTTGTAGAGGCAACAGTATGTTCATGTTTTGTTCTTGCATATGCCAAGAATTCGATTTTATTATGATACCATATTGTTATTATTATTTTTATTATTATCATTATGCTCCTGATCTTACTATATATATATATATTATTAAGTATATGTATATCTATATATTTAAAGCCAAATGCTCACTAATATCCTCTAACTTGCTCTTATTATTATTGCTTTTTCTTTTTCTTTTCTTTTAAGACTAGTCTATTCTTAGTTTCGGGTTGCTTTGATGAAGCTAAGGCTCCCAATATTTGACCAGGTCATCTTGATGAAGCTAAGGCCCGAATACTTGATCTTAATACTATGCTCTTATTGATTCATATATATATATATCTTATCTTATTATGATATATTGTTTTATTTCTCATGGCTACATATCCATGTTCATACATGAGTATATTGATATTGTCTCAACAAAAATCAAAAGGAGAATTTTCTTAAATAAAAAAAATAAGAACTCTTTTCAAAATAAACTTTTGTCACATAAGAAATGATTTTTCCATAAAAACTTGAAATCTATTTTAACAAATCTTTTCCAAAATCTAGATAAACTCATCACAAATTTTTAGTAACAATGGAACATAAGGATTTCAACAAATGATACATAAAGTAGATATACCACACATACTCTTTTCAAAATAATAAAATGGAAAATTCTTCTTTAGAAACTTAAGATTTGAAATTCCTGATTAGCAGATGTTTCCTTAAACTTCCTTGTGAGAATTTCACCAATATTCTAAAATATTAAGGATAAGACAAGTTTTGTAAAATTATCAAGAAAGTTCTTTTCTAGAAATGAAATTTTCTTTAGAATAAAAATTTGTAAACAACTTAGGAAATCATTGATATTTATTAAAATAAAATGAACTTAAGGAAAAACTAAGAATATGAAAACTTTGATAAATCTTAACTACTATCAAAGAATACCTAGGAGCTACATTTTTAACCCTTAGAAATTATGTTATAGGAATCTTAAAGAGACAAAAATTATTTTGGGACAAATTTAATTATTTCCAAAAAGGTTAAAAATAAAATTAAAAGGAGAGATACTCACTTAAAATGATTCAAAGAATTTTTCCAATAAGCTTAAGTGGAAACTTCAAAGTTTTACTTTTCCAACTTCTAGAACACATTGTTTTACAAAAATCATTGTTGAGACAACTTCACTAAATTCATGCATATGATATGAGTCAATATATATATATATATATATATATATATCTCCAAAGGATTTTTTTCAACTATACTAATATCTACATTTTGGTACAAGTATTTTTGGATAAAGAAAAGTTTGCAAACTCATGTTTTGAAAACTAGAATTTTCGTGATGAATCTATACCTCATGGTTTCGGAACCTAAATGACTTCATATGACAAAAATAACCTTATAAACGGATAGATCTTTTCGAATAGGTAGAAAACTATATATAATATGCGAAATTCCAAGTTAAAATGATCAAGTTATAGTCATTTTAAGTTGAAATTTCCACCTATATGAACTTTACCACAACTAGAGAATAGAATTAGAAATTTTGACTAGAAATCCCATGAAATACTTATTTTCGGTATTTCTTTTATTTAGGAAACAAGGAGAAAGATGTTTACTATCCCGATGACTATTAAAATTAAAGGAGTATCGTCGAACCATGGCCGAGTGAGTCTACTTCCCTTAGTTTCATACTTATGTTTGTGCTTGTAATGTAGTAGCACTAGACTTAAGAAAAGATAAAATGGAAGATGCATGTGACTATAATATTGATGAAAGAACTTTAAGTATATCGAGCCATGAATTGCTTATAATGAGTTGTATGTTCTACTAGCATGTTGAAATGTTTGAATATGGGATGATCACTTGTAAGAAATTGAAACTAAGATGGCTAGACTCTAAATAAAAAGTGATACATGTATTCCATTCGTTGAGTCACATTTCATTTGCTATTATACAATTGGTGGGACAAGAGTATGATAGTAGTGGTTGGCATAACCGATAGTATCTGTATATGGCGAATAGAAGTCGGTAAAATCTATAAATTGATGGCGAGTAGAAGCCGGTAAGAACTACATGTTTTTTATGGCGATTAGTAGCCGATAAAATATATAAAAAATGGTTTTCAAAGAAATGTTGACTGTAATTGGTCAGAATACCTAACTCCGAATGAAGGACGTAAATTTATTCAATATATGATTCTCGAAAATCATATGTCTTGTATGCTCTCGTAGTTGTTGCATTCCACTTGGTTGTTTAATAAACTTAGTTGTTGTTTTGTTTTAAGTATGATTATCGGGTTTATTCTCACTAAGCTCGTAAAGCTTACATCCCTATAGATATTTGTATACACAGAAACATCTGTTCTTATACTCGAAATCTGCCATATCAGTGTAAGTTTTCTTTTGGGAGCTTTTGGAGGAAATACACTTGAAGGTTTAGATTAGAATTCCTTTAAAATCTTTTGATTAAGTGTTTAAGTTATGTGTAAAAACTAGAAACCTTTATGAGATTCTTGGAGATTTAGGGGGGGAATGCCCCTATGATTTATGTAATAGACTCTTAATTACTTTTATGAGATAACTTTATCTCTAGATTCTTATATGTTCATTATTACTTCCTTAAATCACATTTCCCAATAGCGTCTCATATTACCTTGTTGTGAGCCTTACATGTAATACCAAGACTTTCGTATGACTAAGATAACTATTCTTAAATCTTGATATTATATGTGACAGACTACCACATTTAGGGTACCCTTCGGGGTATGACATGGGGACCATGTGTTCTTAAGGGTATCCCTTAATAAAGGCGTAATTCGCTTTAGGATTAGAGGCAAGTTGAATCTAAGGCATATTGGACCATATGAGATTTTGGAAAGGATTAGGCCAGTAGCTTATCATTTAGCATTACCTCCACATTTTTCATGAGTACATAATGTCTTTCATGTGTCGCTTTTGAGGAATGTGTATTGGACCAGACATGATGATTAAATCTAATCAACCAGAATTGCAACCAAATCTGACTTATGAGGAACATTCTATTAAGGTCATAGACACTAAAGAAAAGATGTTGAGGAACAAGGTAATTAAATATGTGAGAGTTTAATGGAATAGCCATGAAGAACATGAACCACATGGGAACTAGAGGAGGAGATGAAGAGGAGATATCCAGAGTTATTCCAATCACCAGGTAAAATTTCGAGGTCGAAATATTTTTTTAAGGGGGAGAATGATGAAATGATCCAAATACTACCCATAATTAAATAAAATTCAAATAAATAGTAGAAAATAATTAGGAAATTAAAACAAGAGGATGAACAAAGTTACTTAGTGGGTTGGGGCAAAATATAATTTAAAGATGGATAACTAATGGAAATTAGGTCAAAAAAATCTGCTAAAAAAAAGCCTAATGCAAGTGGATAGCTAAGATTATGCCTTGTGGCAGGAAGAGACCTAGAAACCCTAGCCTTAATTTAAAAGTTAACTAAGCGAGATTAAGGAATGTTTAGCACTAAAAAGTTAGGATTACCCATTTTATGGTAGGAAATGTGGACAATGAAGTCAAATTAGGAGAAGAGGAGTGCAAGAAACTCTAGAGAAATTTGTGACAAGGTAAGAGTGAAAATTTTAGGTGTCAAAATGTAATATTTATGGTGTTTCACATGTATTCTAACATAGGAATGTTGGTAGGAAGTGAAAGAGGCAAGGAAATCGACTTTAAAAGTATTTTGGGCTTGAAGAATCACCCTACAGCTACAACAACAACATAAGATTTGAAAATCGACTTTTAGTATTGTGAATGTTTGATAATGAGGAGATAAGACGAGTTTAAAAATGTTAAAGAAGAAGAATGAGTATGTTTTGGTTGGATTCTTGCTAGAAATAAACTTGAAAAGAAATGATTGTTGCTATGTCTAAAGATTATGAATAAGATCATGTGATGGGCAGAGAGTAATGTTATTGCTATTAGAATAAGTTTGATGAAGGATTTCAAATAAAAAGCTTTGGAAATTTAAGAGAAAGCATGATAATTTAATGCTTGCTATCAGACATAGAAGATTTAGGATTTGATCTTGGATTTATCATGTTTTAACATATGAAAGATGAATATAATTGAGTGTAAGCATAAACATGATCATCTAATACCTTTAAGATTACCAAAATTCTTCCTAAAACTTATTGTCGAGCCTGGATTTTGAAAATCATCCGTTCATTTCTCCTAACCCGATTCATATTAAACCCTAACCCATTTAACATGAATCCTCGACTAGGGGTTAAAAGAAATTTTAATTTTGAAAACTTTTTAGAGTCGCCACCCGATATAAATCGGGAAAAATGAAAGCCAGGATTAATGGGTCGGTTAATCCTAACTTAGCCACTAGTCTGCTGCGTAAAGTTTGATTTAAAAATCAAATTTTTAAAAAATACCAGATATCTGAGTTCGGGGGCTAACCTATTAAAACCTAAGCGGTTACCACTTTAAATTTAAAATTTAGAATTTATCCTTTTCTATACAAAAAAATTCAAACAAAACATTTATAAAACAAATATCTATAAGTTTAATCATGCATTTTTATTTTTATGTATTTTTTCTTAGGATTTAAATATCAACAAACATTTGTATTTTCCTTTTTAAAAAAAACTTATAATATGTACAAAATGATTATTTCAAACTATCAAAACAAAATATATTTTTTCTAATTTTATTGTCGCCCCGTAGGTGCCTACGTACTCGCTAATCGAGATCAGACAAAACGTAGTTCTTTTATAAAGAACTTAGTTTGTTGATCAATTTTTATATTTTCAAAATATTCTCACTTTAAGTTCATTAAATTTTGAATTTTTATGAAAACCAATTTTGATGATCCTATGATCTAATCAATTGATTTTTATTTCATAAAAAATATATTTTTCTAAGTTAAAAAATCATTAATTTATGACAATTCATGGCTAATTTAATGCTACATGAAAATCAATTTGATTAAACAATATCAAATATTTTCATAGTAAATTTATGAAAACATTTTTGAACAACTTTAATTATTTTCAAAGTCAATTTATGAAAATAATTTTGAAAACTTTGAGTATTATCTTTATAGCAAATTTATAAAGATAACTTTGATAAAAACTGATTAATATCTTCATAGTAAATTTATGAAGATAAATTTTGGTAAAAAACTTGATCAATATCATAATTAAAAAAAAAAATAATTTTTATCTTTATTATTCAACAACAATTTTGGTTTAAAAAAAATCTATTTACAATTTATTATTTTTCAAAATTCAATAATCATCACACATGTACAGAACATATTCAAAATATATCATAACAAAATTAAAATACAAAAACAAAACACCTCATGCATCAAATATATATTTAAAGATCAATATATATGCAAATACATATTCAAAAATATCCAAAAATATCAAAAATTGTTAAAACATGTAAATTTATATTAAAAATAATTATTCCAATTTTTCTAGATTTTTCGGAATTTTTTTGGATTTTTTACGAATTTTTATTATTTTTTTCCTATTTTTTCCTATTTTCCGAAATTAAATATATAATAAATAACTAATAAAATATTGCGGACTAACCTGGACCGTTGGATTTTCTCGGATCAGATCTCAACCGTCTGATCTGTGGACCAAATCTAACCGTCTGATGGAATTGACTCGCGATCTGGACCGTGGATCTACTGATCAAATCTGGTACGTAGGATCTGCTGATCAAATCTGGACCGTAGGATCCTCTGATCAAATCTGGACCACAGGATCTTCTGATCAAATCTGGACCACAGGATCTGCTGACTTTTGACCGACGACCGTTGATCGACGACCGACCACCGTTGACCGATGACCGACCGGGTTGGATTCGGATTTCGGGTCTGATCTCGGAGCTCCGTCGGGCGAAAAAGACAATCACGCTACCTTTCGAGCGTTCTCTCCTCGGCCGCTCCTGGTGGTTTTCGAAGGCTGCAACCTTGTCGGCCCGACATGGATGGGGCTGCTGCGTCCGTTGGTGGTGGTAGTTCACTCCCAGAACCACTAGAAGTGGTGGTTCGTGCGGTGGTTGACGGCGGCGAGGAGTAAAAAATTTTCTAAAAATTTGCAGAACTTCCAAATGCAAATTCGAACAATTCTAACACTATAATCAATCAAAAACACTTCCTAGATGATCCTAACACTCTTTAATTGGATCGAAATCCTCCCGATCACTTCGAATTTGCAAATTTTTGCAATTCGAACATTTTCTCCTCTATTTTCAGATCTCGATCGTGTAGTGTGTGTTTCGTGAAATTGAATTGTGCTTTCTGCTTGTGGGGTGATCCTATTTATAGATTTCGAAACAATTTGTCATTTCGAAGCTTTGTAATGGTTCAATTTTTGAATCACGAATCGTTATATTTTTCACATAAGAACGATTCAAAATTGGGACTCGATTCGTGATTGTTGGTTCAAATTGATCACGAATCTTATGTTTATAGGTCATGACTCCTTGATTAAGTGTATTTAATTTGATCAATTGATACAATTCGGCCAATTTTGAAATTTGAAAAATCATGTCCATTCGAATTTTTCCCAATTTTCATGACTAAATTAATGTGCCTTTTAGGATGAAATAATACACGAATTGTGTACAGATGTGATGTACCCATGCCTAGTTTGTGTCTGTACAATTAATTTCGAAAAAAACACAAAGATTCGTTGCTCAAATGAGGCCTCAAAGTGGATGAACCGATGTGTCTTTTGGGAAAAAAAAATTGAACAAAAAGAAGCAAAATCTGCCTTGGGCTAGGATCGAACTTGGGTCCCCTTGCTCTTGTGTCCATGGTCTGAACCGTTAGGCCGTTGGCCTGTGCCTTGGTCATATAGCTAACCCACTAATACTTAAGGCTAATAAAATATATGTTATATTGAGCTCAAATAATTTTTTATTTATTTTTTTCCTACATATATTTTATTTATATTACTATTATTCATTTAATTATTATTATTCATATTTTATTCTTCTATTTTTTATTTTTCTATTTTCTATTTTCTCTTATACTACTTATTATTATTATTATATTTTTAATGAACTCAAAATGACATTAATTTATTCTAAACTAAGCCTAATTTTTAATTGGGCAAAAATTGGGTGTCTACACTTATTTTTGATGAAAATATCGAGTTTAAACGCAAAATACACAAATCCCATAAGAGCACGATGGGAACATGATGCAGTGTTTCCCATCGTGCTTCTCTTTGTTAAAAAACATGAGGAATATGTGAAACCCAGAACAGCACGATGGGACAACAATGTCATGTTTCCCACCGTATTTTTGCCTATAAAAAAACACAAGGAAATGCTAAGAAACATGAGGAGACACATGTGCCATGTTTCCCTATGTTTCTCTCTAAAACCCTAATGAAGAAGGAACAACACGGAAAAAAACATAACTGTCTTATTCTGTCGTGTATTAGAGTACAATGTGATGCTTTTCCCCATGCATTTGGTCATACTTCCCCATTTTCTTGTTCAATCTTTCTTCAAATTAAATAAAACTTGTTCCAATTCCTTCCTTAGACTTAATTAAGGTTTTTAAGTATGATTTTAGGATTAGAATGACTAAGTAATACAATCTAGATTTGATAAATAAAGTAAAGGAGATGGAAGTAGATAAACATGAACTAATTTTATTTTCGATTATAAGTAGTTACTTGATGCCTAGCTTAGGATTGGATGTCAAGCTCAAATTGACCAATAGGTAAGCAGTAATTGCATGTTGCTTTTAGGATGGTTATAACAATTGGACTAAGAATTCCAACTCGACTTATTTGAGTGTTAGTTGTTGCTTGACTACTTACTCTAGGAGTGGCACCACCAATTATGTTGTGAGCCTGATTGCAACTTCAGGAAGATGTGGCAGCTGTAAGTACTTGGACCCCTATAGAGTGCGTGGTAAGGAAAAGTGGGTGGTCGATAGGGAAGATTTCGAAACCAAACATCCAATTAGGAGTTGGTGCGAAGTCGCAATGGAGTTATGTGGCGGTATGGGCTATTACATAAAGTGTTGCAATGTATCGTGCTCATTAGTGGTTGTTTGTGTGGAATTGATCAGTATGAGATTACTTCGATCTTTTCTTTTTTGACAAGTTATGGGGACTTGTCAACCCCCCTTCTTCAATTCGTGATTCGCTGAGAGAACCTCGCCTCTTTCATTTAGTAGGAGTCTTGAGTGCTACTGTACATGTTTATATTTCTGGGATACTAGGAATACTTGATTGTTGGTTTAAATTTACTTAAACTTAAATTGTTCTTGTTGCATTAGCCTAATGGTGCATGACATGTGAGTATGTGTTTGATTACTATTGTATTGGGCTTTGTTGCTCACTTTTCACCATTTCATGTATTGATGAGTGTTCATATGTGGATCTCCACTACGATTCTATAGGTTTCAGGATCGAACAAGTATAGAAAGTGATTTCAACATATAAAGACCTAAATGGAACTTTAGAAAGACCAATTAAATGTTGGTTCTTCTGTATTTAAGGATGACTGCAAACTCTTAACTTTATTATCACTTTTGGGTCGTGTTCAAAACTCGTAATCGGGTTGAGCCTAGCTCCCCTTTTATGATTGCTATCTTAAAATATTTTGAACCTTAAGATTTCCATTCTACTCTTTCTTGAAGCACTTTTATGCATATTGATATGATGGGTTCTAAATTATTTATAAATCATCTTTCGACTCAATATGGTTTTACTAAAGTATAATCATGATTTCATGACTAAAATGCAATTAGAAATTCACCTAGATATCAAAAGCCTTGCACATATCGTTTGGAGATGATGTGTGCGGCAAAAAAATCTCATCCTTAAGCACCCTAGGCTTGAGCTCAAGCTTAATAAGAAATATCAAGCTCGAGCTTAGTTCGTGAGCTCAGTTCCTTAAGGTTCTCAAGAGCTTACTTGATAAGGAGCTCGTACACTCACTTACAAGCCAAAAGTAAGATGAATCTAAAAATAATAAAATAAAATAAAATTTATAATGCAGCACATAAAGCACGATAAATACACATCCTCTATATTTTTTTGGATGTATAAAAATAACTCATCAATGGTAAAGTCAACACTCCTTTGCATAGTTGGTAGTTGTCTCTCGGGCATGAGAGCTATGTGGGACTTGTTACTCATATATTCTCATATAAGCAATTTTAAGTCCCATAAGGAAAATATACTCCATGGTCCACTCAATGTAGATAGACCATATTGCCAAAGAGGCAAGTATTTGGCACAAAGCCAAGTGAATGAGAATGAGAAAGTGGTATAGATTTTATAAAGTACTAATGGTAAGTTCTTTTGCCATATAATTCATGTGGGACAAGAAATAAGAAGAGAAGCACATGAGTTTTTGTCTTGTATCCTACACGAAAAAAACATCACAAAGCAATCCACCCCTTTCTCATTATAAATACATGGATTCCTATACTATTTTGTTTTAAAAGAATGCATTTTCTTTTCTTTTCTTTTTTCAAATTTAAAAAAATCTCTGATATGACTTGAATTTGAAAATAAGTTCAAATGTATAAAATATTGGATTTAAAAAATAAATTTAAGATGTAACTGTAAAAATAATTTTAATACAAATTTGAACTAATAGTAATATATGTAATATTAACATTTAATAATGTAAAATAATATACATTATAGAAAACGCACGAATAGGTTATTGAGCTTAGATCAAGCTTGACATTGGCTCATTTAGTTAGATGAGACTCATTTTGATCTCGAGTTCAACTTGTTTATTAAATGAGCTTGAGTAGATCGCAATGTTTGACCCTTATTTGTCGGTGTGGTTGAACCATCATTGTTGGATTTGTATTTAATGATTGAGTGTTGAGTTTGTGTTTATAGGTCTTGAGCTTTGTTGTCAAGTGTTACTATGGATGAGTTTTATTTGGCACAACTAAGTCACGTGAAAGGACATGATGTTAGTTCCGTATCCCAAGATCTCTATCTTGCACACGTCATATCTTTATGATTTGTGTCATGTATTCATGGTAGGTGTAATATAATAATAAAATAAATCATAGTGAAGGGTGAAGTTGTCATATGTTGATAAATAAGAGGGTTTTATGGTCTACTCTAATATGGTTAATAATGCTTAAAAGATAACATTTTCCTCTCTCACTCTAAAACATACGTATTCTTCTACAGTATCACAAGGAAACAAATCCTAAAAACTCCATCAAGCTTGTATCTTTCCTTAAGAAGGATCGAAGGTCAAATATTTAGGTAAGTTTGCTCCTTTTCAATCCCTTTTTGATTAGGAGGAGTAGTCTTTTCTAAGTTTTCTTGTTGGAATTGAAGTGATCCAGTCATTTGGAAGAGTTATGGGAAAAGCCTAAGTTCTCATCTTTGATGATTTTGGTCTTCTTGTGATCAAAGGAGGAAAGAACATTGTTTGTGTTTAGGTAATGTGTTTTTTTTTTTTTTTTGGTGCTTTTATGTTGATAAAATGCTTTAAGAGTTTGGTCTGTGTTAAATTAAGAAAAAGGTTTTTTTTTTTTTTTTATGTTTTTCAAGTTTTAGATGGAACAAGTGTATGGATGGAGATTATAACCATGATAAAGACTTTGATCTCCTCAGATGTGTTGATTCCAGGCCGATAATGGCCATGACAGAGGCCATGATGGCCATCACCTCCCCCATCACGGTCATGATAGAGGTCATGCCCCCATAACGGGCAAAACGTGAGTATGTGTTGTGATCAAGGCGATTACGCCCCTATCATGGGGGGAACTAGTAGGGGTTTGAGTAGCCTTCTTTAATCCATGTTTTGACCTTCTCAATCTCCTTAATCTTTAGCTTTATATCTAGTATTCCTAAATCTAAATAGTAAGGCATATCTAGGCTTAGGATAGTTGTAGTTCTTGATAGTTTAGGAGGTTAGACAACATTAGAAATATGTTTTCTTTTGTAAACAAGTTTTGAGTTAGTTTTTGCTTTATGTGATCAGGTATTTCTAGTGAAAATAGATCATTTGTTCCAAAAGTTATATTAGGTATGTCCTTATCTTGTTTGCTATCTATGAATGAAGACTTAGAAAGTGTAAATGAATTTAATGCTATCTAACTTTAAATTGGTTACTGCTTGTGTTTGGCTACGTCTAGTAGATCGAGAGTACCGATGTTACCAGGACGATACCCTAATGATCTGTGTATGGCGTTGTCTCGAGTGGAATTATGCATAGAGATGATTCTGCTAGTTTATGAGTAGTACGATTACAATACTTAGGGTATATGGGAAGTATCTAACACCAATATATATATATATATATATATAAGTATTCTATATCACGGAGTCATAAGTTACTTTGGGTTTAGGACTAGTTGCATATGCTACTAATCTATGTTGGTTGCCTAACTAATTAAAGATAACAATCTGTGGTTAAGGCATATGTTACTATATTACATGTGAAATTGTATGATGTTTGTTCATGCCCATGTATTTGTGGTTTAGCATAATAGGCCTTGTGCTTACTCCTTTTGTTTTTCAAGATCAGGTGAAGAACTTATAGTGTTCAATCTATCAGGCTATGATATATTCATGAACTATAAGGAGGACAACAGTGGACCTAATTTTCCAGCTGACTATTAGATATTTAGGATTGGAGATAGTTACAGTTAAAGATTTTAATAAGTTTTAAATAGTTTTTATGATTTTGCTTATAAGACCTTTTCTTGCGATGTTATAAGTTTTTGTGAGTTAGCTCTTGGTTTTTACCAACTGGGTTATTCAAGGGTTTCATTAAAATCATTAATGTTTTAAAAGTACCTTTAAATGTGAGACATTGGAGTATATTGTACTATAAATTGTGATTTAGTAGAATCCGAGCTTTAACATGTTCATTTCTATAGAGGACGTGACAAACTGATAACGTTCTTAGTTTGGGCCATTACAGTAGGTCTAGGATTTATGCAATGACATTTATCCATTTTCTATGTAAGGTATTGTTGGTGACCGTGAAATGTGCTTCATTATGTATCCAATGGAGTAGGATATATGATGTATGATCTTCTCAGAGAACTTGTGTTTGAACTATTGTCCATTCACATTATATTACAAGATGATTGGTCTTGCATTTTGGTGTTCAATTGGGATTTGAAGCCTCATTATCTAAATTTATGTTGAGATTATGAGGGAGAGAGGATCGATAGTCCTTTTGTTGTATTATGAAGTAGGTTCATGCATTGTCAAGATCTTCTTTTCCAAAGTTTACTCGACAAGGGAATTTCTTCTAGTCAAGTTTTTACGCTATCCCCTTATAATGTGACTTGCTTCATGGTTTGGGTAGCTTACTTAATTTGAGGGGGACAACATAGCATGACTGTTTGACTTATTAATGCCACTGGAGTGACTATCTAATTCATCAAGACTATGAGAAAGTAACCATTTGTTTGAGGATGGGGCAAAGAGATGTACCTCAGCTTAATGTGGTGGTAACGACAAAAATCTTTAAATCTATTGTTGTTGAACCTAGTGTCATTAACAGTAATTAGAACAAGTGGCACCCAAACCTACATAAGATGTAGTTGATTATGAATGAATCAACATACCTTTCATTAATATTGGAGACAACTTAGGCCTCAACTTGTTTAGCAAAGTAGTCTACTTCTACTATGATGAAAACCCTGGTTTGGGGAAAAGGACCTAACATACCCTTCTCCACATGGTAAATGGCTATGGGTTAGGCATGGTTTAGAGGTAGTTGTGGGAGCATGTGCCATTAAGGTGTGATTCTAGCATTAGGGGCATAGCTTGACTAACTTAGCGGTATCTCACTTCATGGTTAGCCAGTAATAGCCGAATTAGAGTATTTTTATGTGGAGTGTCTGGTCCCTTGCATAATTGTTGCATTCACCCAAATATAGGTCCTTAAAATTGATAAATCCTCTTCCGATTAAAGGAATTTAAGGAATGACATGTTGTGTCCATGATAGTATAGGACATCATGTATTAAAGTGAAATTAGTCAAGCAATACATCGGCCTTCTTGCTTCTTTCTTGTCATTTAGGCCGATACCATCCTTCAGCTGGTTAATGATGGGATCCTTCTAATAAAGTTGCATTGATGCTCCTTTGATCTTTAAGGTTCTGTAACGTTCTTTGTTGATGGTGCACTAGCAAAGGTATTCCACAAATATTTCCTTGTCTATTTGGTAGAGGTTTGAGAGGCTAATGGCATTAAACCTAGATAACCAATCAGCTTCTGCATGATCTACTTGGGGAATCATGTGAATGCTCTAGGTGTTAAAGTTTGAGACTAAGGACCAAACAATCTCTAATTATTTGACCATCGTATGCCCTTTTGTTTCATTCTCACCTTTAACTTGTTACACAACTAGTTGTGAGTTAGAGAAAAATTTCAAGTTATCCATTTCGAATTTTGTAGTAAGTTTGAATCCTGCAATAAGTCTCTCATACTCCAACCCATCGTTACTTGCTTCAAAACCAAACTTGAATGTGAAGCAGGTTTTCATGTTATACGGGTGTTGTAGTACAAGTCTATCTCCACATCCTTCTTGATTAGAGGACCCATCGACGTGGAGGATCTACTTAGGTTTCCTTCTATGGGGTGTTTATTTAGGGGCCCTTATATTTGACCACAAAGCCAGCTAAGACTTGTATTTTGATGGCATTCGGAGTTTTAATTGTATACCATACGAGCTAACTTCTAGTTATATTTTATCATGCTTCCCATGGCATCAAACTTTGGCATGATGTGGTAGAGTGGCAGATCAATTAGGACAATAACACGATGGGCTTTGAAGTATGGCTTGAGCTTTCTAGCTAAGATAATTACTGCTAGAGAAAATTTTTCAATTCTGGAGTACCTTTCTTCTAGACCTTGAAGGAAGTGGCTTATGTAGATTGGCTTATGCTCTCGATCCTCTATTGGAACAAGAACTAATGATAGAGCCTTGCTACTAACAACCAAGTACATGAATAGTTCATCACCCGATATTGGATTAGCGAGGACTAGCGGAGTGGTGAGCAACTTCTTCGGCTCATGGAAGACAATTTTGCACTCTTTAGTCTACTAAAACTTTGCAAGGTTCTTTAGGATATTGAATAAGTTGTACATCGGTCGGTGCTCCTAGATACGAATCTTCTTAAGGTAGTTATTCCATTGGTGATTCTTCGAACATCTTTGATAGATATAGGGGATTGCTTGTCTAGCACAACTTTGATATTTTTAAGGTTTGCCACAATTCCTTTATCAAGTGACCATGTACCTTAGAATCTTTCCAGATAACACCCTTAAGACATACTTCGTTTGCTCTTTACTATCATGCCATTCACATAAGTCTTCATATTACGTCTGATCCTTTGTCTTTTTGATCTTTCTATTTTTTTTTTTTATTATTATTATGAATCTTTCAATCTCATTTTAGGCAGTATAAAATCCTCTTGCCATATGTACTTTCTAGCTTGCTCTTGGAACTTTTCCACAGTTTTTGGTTTGTTTTGGTGAGGGATGGGAACAAAATTTCATTCTTGCGTACCCTTTGGATTGTTACTTAGATGACAATGTTAATGTCTAATCTTTCTACTTCCTTAATAGCCTAGTTGAGCCGATTAACATAATCTTGGGGGAACTTGTCCTATTTCTACTTTGCTAGGAATAAGGATAAGGTATCATTCCTAAAGGGTTGACTAACTGTGAAGTGTGTCTTGAATACAGTTGTTAGTTCATCGAAGCTTGTGATTGAGCCAATCATTAACTAATGATACCAATTATGGGTGACCTTCTTTAGTTTTTCTAGGAACACTTTACAAAAAATGGCATCATTAAACTTGAAAATGAGCATTTGATCTTTGTATCACATTAGATGCTCATTTAGGTCGGTGATTCTATCATACATCTTGATTGTAAGTGACTTCCTTCTTCGAGGGAATGATTCTCAATCACTGAGTGAACTACGGGGTCTTTATGAACAAATGTGTCATTTTAAGCATATAAGTGTTTTGCTTACTTCATTTGATTTCAACATCCTTCTAATTTCTTTTTTCGTTTCTTCTTAGGTTAGATCCTCAAAATGTGTGCCCTAATACATATGGAGGTTGATGGGGTAGGGTCATCGACATGGGTTTGAGAAACACCTATCACTACTAAATGATATTTCACCCCTATAGACATTTGACTATGGGATTTTTGATGGTAAACATGTGTTGGAGGAGGTCTACGAGCTTGAGAAAGGATGTCTAACACTACTCTTGCAATTTCCAAAAGGAAAAAAAAATTGCATTTATTAGGTTCGATTTCTAGAAAAACAATCCAAAGTCATACTTATTATATGCAATTTTCAAATATCTATACCTACCTTAAATTGCATTTAATACATGCAATTTTTGTGCAAAATTTAAGATTACATGCAATTTTGCAAAGGTATTTATATGTAATTATTTTTATACAATTTTTATTTGTATAAATAAATTTGCAATGGATTGATAAACGGTAGATGTCTCCATTAAATTTACTAGTGGCATTATGTCTATTACATATATATCTAGTAATTATATTATAATTATATTTGAAAACATATTGCTATAATTACAACTGTCTTTGAACATTGATCAATAATACTTTAGATAAAGATACATTACAATTATAAATGAAAAAAAAATGCATAAATGTATGCATGCATGTTCATTTGATGTTCTTGCAATGAATATATACTTAAAAGAGATACCATATGATTGAAAAAAAAAATTATTAGAACAAACGACATATATCTAATATATACATATGTATATATAATGATCTTATCATATACATCTGTGTTTAGATATGATGTTTTGGAACTATAGTATATATTGTTTGACTAAACATACAATATCCAATAATTATATTGAAATTATGTGCAATGTATAAATACCTTGTAGTAATTAAAATTTAATATGCAACATATTTTTGTTCTAAATATAATTCATTGACGTGGTTATTTATTGGTTGTTGAGATTAGGGATGTAAATGAGTCGAGAAAGTTCGCAAGCTACTCAAGTTTGACTCAACGAAAGCTTGAATTCTATTCACATACAATTGAGTCAAGCTCAAGTTCGAGCTACTTAAGTAGCTATCAAGCTCGAGTTCGAGCTTTAAAATACTTAGCTTGGTGAGCTTGCTAGCTTCATCGAGTACTAAGTCAAGTTGAGTCAAGTTTGAATTTATCGAGTATTAAACACTCCTTATAGTTAAATTAATATTTAAAAAGAATAATCAAACTTAATCGAGTTGAGTTCAAACTCATCGATTATTAAATCGAGTCGAATTCGAGTTTAAAAATCAAAGTTCATGTTCGAGTTCGAGCTCGAGCTCGAGCTTGGTACCGTATCGACTTGATTTGACTCATTTACAACATTAGGTAAGGTATAGTATTTTATTTATATTAAGATAAATTCTTTATTTACACATTTATAGAATACAAATTTTGCTAATTTTCCTTTTCAATTAGGTCACTTATGCTCAAATATGATCCCTTTAAATTTTGGTGAAGTAAAGAAGAAAAAAATTGCTTATTAGGTATCTCTCAGTAGGAGCACCGCAAGAGGCAAGAATGTGGCAGCGCTTGCAGATGCCATAAAGAAAGCTGAGGATTTTGGATTGGGTTGGTCCTAAGTCATAACATCACGATTTTATCATTAGTTCATAAAGGAATTGTTTTCTCTTCTTCCCAGAATATATATTTGTGTGTATATATATTCTAAGTTATCCAAATATTTTATAAAATTAATAATGAGATGGTTAGAGTGGCTATGATATAGCTAAAAATAGGAATGGTTATTCGTGAGAAATTGTTTCCCTTGTATATGCTAAATTGAAGTGACAATTATGATTGGAAAAAAAAAATAATAATATGCATGTGATTATGATATAAAGATTAAAACAAAATATCTCTGCAAAAGTATGTTTAGATGTCTCTTAAAATTTAATCTTACGCGTTGTGTTAAGTTTTGATAATTTTTTTTATCGACTTTATCAATTTCTTTTAAAATTATAAAGAAGGTATAACATTACAAATTTCTTGGACAAATTATGGCAATGGCCTTTGCTACTGCTGGACAATGATAATAACACATAAGTTCCCTCTGGTTTCCTTTCCCTTAAAAGTGGTAGCATTAAGTAATTAGCCCTGAAAAAAAATGCCTCTAATCGTCGACAGTGCTAAGTTTGCCTAATCTCACGGCGTTTGAAGTTTGGAGAGAGGTGTTATAGAGAGAATGATTCCATGTACAAGAGGCTTTCTTAAACAAATCGCTTGAAATTAATAATGATGTTGTCTACTTCAATGATAATTATACTCAAGCACCTCCACTTACTCTACTGACAGCTTAGTGAATTAAGGCCCCCTTGTTTTAGTAAAAAGCATTGTCGACTGTCTTGGAAAATATAGACTCATTTATAATTTATTTTTAGAAAAATAACTTACGAGATATAAAATAATAAGTATTTTTTTCATTGGTTCACGAGTTCATCCATCAATCATTTACTATAAAAAAATTTATTATTAACTTTTTAAATATTTTTCCTTTAAGTAGATTTATTTCTCATTATAATGTATGTATTTTTTTTTCATATTTCAAATATACGAATTACCTTCAAGTTATATAAATAAAGGAAAATTAATTTTATAAAATTAGCAAAACATTTAAAAATATATTGTTTTTTTAAAAAAAAGTATTTCTAAAAAAATGTTTTTTATTAACAAAAACGTTTCCTCAAAATAAGCGGGCCTAAGATATTATCCATGTAACGTCATAACCTAAAAGCGTTTTCAGTCCACGAAGTGTCCTTATCAAAGATGAACATGTTAAGACAATACAATTCTTCTAATCCAAAAATATACATCATTTAGCATGAACTAAAAACATAATATGAAAATCCGTAAAACATTAAAGACCTCAAAAGCTAAACAAAACATCATATGCTCTTCCCAAACTACTATCTCTAATCTAAAACAATCTAAATACCAATAGGATAATCTGCTTCAGTATCGTTATCCCCGTAGTCTATAAACACATCACAGCCTAATAAATCATATACTATTGAATCTTCTCCTATTCCTAAAAAAGATAAAAGAATAAGTAAAGACGCCCAGTACGCCAAACCGAAAATATATGCACCTGAACAAGCAATAAGCAATGTCACATACAACTTAATAACTAATGCAACAAACACAATTTATTATCTCTATTTAGCTAGCAAATAGTCCCAGACTTGGAGTATCTCACGAATCCCTAAAAATAACAAATATAGAAAAAGGTAATATATATACATATATGGAGTTGGGAATCTCCTACACACCTGGGGTGCTGTACTCGCACTACTTCTAAACTACTAGAATCATCTCCAGGTGCAAATCCATCAGGGACAACACCACACAAGGATCATCAAGTTGCCAGCGTTAGTATCACACTTTGTGTGGTCTTTACTAACCGCAGCCAAGCACAAGTAGCAAACTTTTCAATTATAAGCCATATGGTAATTAATTTAATTTACAATTCTAAACCTACATGCACAAAAAATAAGCAAGGTAAGGTCATACTTGAATTTGTTTTGGAAATAAGAACCCTAAATCAACAAAATCACCTGAACATGTAAACATCACATATATCAATATACCACTTTCATAGCATAAACCTAATCCAAACTTCATCTGAAACCCTAATCTTAATAGAAATATAAAACCATACCTTTCTCCTTGATTGAAATTCAAAATCTCTCTAAAAGAACAGATTTTTCTTCCACAATTCCTCCAAAACCTAGAACTCATTCAATACAAATTAAACCAAAACAAATAAAAATCATTCCTTTATAATCATAGAGGTAAACATAATCATGATATTATAAAGTCCTAAGATAATCTCACCATCCTTCTTGAATAGCAGCAACATAAACTTTAAATCAAACTTAGAGTTTCTTCACACTCCTAAATAAACTTGATTCCCTTCAAAAACAAAACATAAACTTATAATGGATAACTTAGGATTACTAAAGGAAAAAGAAAAGGATTGGTATTACTTAAGTCTTGCTCTTGAGATTACTTAGGGTTCCAAGGACTTAAGGTCCTATTTATAAACCATTAAGGGACTAAGAATAGCTTAGAAAACTAAGAAAACTTGTGTAAAAAAGGCTGATACAAAGCTAGTGGTCCAGGGGCAGCTTAAAATCAAAGGCAAAATTCCGCACATGTTAATCGACCATATGTCGACGGCCTTTATGATTTACGCTGGCAGCCTAGGTCTGGTGTTCCATAAACGTTGTCACCTTATACATTGCCTTGAAAATTTGTTCGATGCGCTTCAAAGCTTCAATGCCAGTGGCTTTCACAGCCAAGGCCAGTGGCCTTCCTTCTCTAGGTCGGCGACTTACAACTGGCCTAGCTCCCTCTCTCCCAGTTTTTTGTGAAAACTTCCCTCGAGTCCAAATTCATCTGTTAAATGACAAAAATTACCTCTCAAACAACATTATATTACAACTTTACCCTTCATTATAAATTAATTATTCATATACTACAATCTACTTTGGTGTGGTGCTTCTTATGATTTTATTTTTATGCAACTGCTTCTCAAACAATCACCCATATTAGGTGCACTCTCCACTTAATATACTTAACCTTGGCACTTAGTATACTTAACCTCGGATACCAAGGAATGCTATACCAAAAGTTGTTTCGCTAATTTTGGTTTTGTCACACTATACTCAAAAGGTGTCACAATCTCTCTCATTTATGACATTGATCTACTTGTCAATATTGTTACATATTCTCAAGATAACACTAGTAAGGAGGATTTCGAAGGTGCTTCATTTAAGGCTAAAAAAATACACCTATATGATTATATTTTTCCCTGTATAACACTTAACTCTCTTCTTATGGCTAGTGCAATTTCATCCTTGGTTTAGTTACATTCAAATTCTCCCATTTTAAGAATATTGGCATTGAGTATTTTTATATTTAGAGTTTTGAATAAATATCCAATAATAACACTAAAATTTTTCCAATAATTGAAGCTTTACCTTGTTATCATTTACCGAATACTCTAGTTTTTCTTGCCTATACATATCATATTGTTGTGTTTTGATTTGATGGCCTTAAATGTGGGCTGCTCTACTCTTTAGGGTGCCATTAATCTGACCCAATTTTCCCTTTTCTTAATGAAATTATCTCCTCATCTAATCACAATTGATCGTCCAAATGGACTATTTTGGAACTTCCTCAAATGTCTTTCCCACTAAAGGTGGAGCTACCTACTAAGTCCTATCTACTCATGTCTTCCCTTCACATGATAGCAAGCAATTCATCTCGCCCTCCTTTGTGATTTGCATTTCGAAAATGAACTTTACGACTCTGTTTGACTTTCGGTTCATTGATATCACAAAATGGGAATTTTTATTTTGTAAACAAATACAATTGGACTAAGAAATAATAATGGCATCGATCTCTTCATAGTATATTTTATAGCCCCTTGCATTTCCTTACAAAGACTTTCCTATATCTCCTTAATGTATGTTTCAGACCCGAACCAGAATCACTGAGTTATGGTTCCACCGCCAGGGCCAGGGCAGTTCATGGTTCTATGGAACCGTCAGTTCTGGCAGTTTCGGTTTCATGAGAGCCATGAATTGCAAAAGTTTTTTTTTTTTTTTTACAGTTTACAATACAAATATTTTTTTTATTTAGAAGTTCCAAAGTAAAATTCATGTTAATTATATTGTAAATATATATTCACAATTATTTCAATAAAAAAAAATATTTAACACAAACAACATTATTGACAAACACATACTAGTAGATTAGCATACATCCGAATATTGATGAATACATTCCAGTAGGCAGGGCGTTACATCTTACCTTTATTACAAAATTAACACACAAACTAGTACAACAACAAATAACTACCTATAATGATATAATTCATTGATCCAAACTACAACACTAATGCGCATGCTAGAATAATAGCATACAATTAAATATAAACTCAATGCTCATTGGGCTGGACTAGTCCTTGGTGAGGTGGTATTTGTGCTTCCCACGAAGGAGTTAGAGTCACTAAAATACTCGTACTTCTTGCTCGAGTAGTTCTTCAAGTCTTGTCGTTATCTTTATGCACAATTCCAATCATGATTGCCAGCTAATGCCTCAACCATTGGTGGTCCATATGGGGACCTATGCTCATCCAACTGTTATCCTGCAATACTAAAAGCTTACTCAACTGCCACAATTGAAGTAAGTGCAGCTAGAACTTATCGAATGATTCAAGATAGTATTGGAAATGTCTCCCTGTGACATTTCCACCAGTCTAGGATGTCAAAGTTGTATACATAGTGTTTAAGTACTTGTTAGTCTCTGAATTTGATCTAGTTCTACCAATGCCGTGATGCTTTTTGAACCATCGACGCTGGAGCACCACTCCGAGCTTCTCTATGGTGGTTGATGTTGGAGCATCACTAGGGGTTGCTGGACCAGTGGGTATCTGTCTACCATATGTGGTACTAAATTAGGAATATAAGTTTAATAGCATATTAGTTATCTCTTTGACAACATTATTAGCAGAAATTGTATAAATGTCTTGAGTGTCTGATAATTTTTCCACATGTTCATAATAATAATCCGGGACTTCTCGAACTCCCTTTACTTTGCTGCGTGGGTCCAACAACTACGCTACGTTATATATCATAGGAATTTCCCTATAATACTTCAACCACTTACCAGTCATATCATTAACACACATTTGCAAAATTGGATCGAATTTTACCTATTGGAGTGTCCCGATGATGTTGCAGGCCTCCAATAAAAAGAGATATACACTAGGGTTATATATACGAGAGAAAACATTTGTGCAATCATAAAAGGCCTTCGATAGTTCTAGCAAGTTACTACAGTTATTTAATTCGTTGTGATACAATGGTATGTTTAGTACATGGGTAATGGCGAAGCTGCGAAGCAGTTCCTTATATGGTATCGTGCTAGCTAAAAGCTTAGGTCAAATTCCACTAGTGTAGCAGGTATTTTTTGAATTTTTTTGGTTTTTGACCATGCACACCACACCATTTCTATCATTCTTTGTTAATTGATGGATGGTCTATAATGTAGTCAACCAAAGCTTTTATCGGAAATGTATGGATTTTAAAGACTCCATTCCATCCTTCACACATAAATTTAACATATGACATGCACATTTTATATGAAAAAAGGTTTCACCAAATGTTGGCTAGCATAACAATTGTAGGTTAGAAATATTGGTTGTATTTGCTGTAGTATTGTTGAAACCTATCGAAATTTTTTTGGGTCAAACAATATTCATCAAGAGTTGTCTGTATTGTCGTATATATTTTTTTTGCCATATGGGCTCCATCCATTTTTTGTAGTGCAATCAATCTCTTATGTCTTACCCAATGTCGATCAATCCAATGAGATGTAATCTCCATGTTGGAACTTTCACCCCATCTATCAATCAAAATGTCAGAACAGATGGAGACACATGTATCAAGATCAGCAAAAACAGTTTATAGCTGCACCTTACCCCTCTAGTATATTTTTAGACAATTTCATTTCATTGTTGAAATGAAATTTAGGAGCTTGTGGTTATAGAGTTTCTTGATGGCAATAGACAAGATTTGCATTTTTGCTAGCATTAAAACCAAATGCAATTCGCTTATCATTTGCACTAAAGCATCATGATATGGTTCCCCCTAGAATTGCCACAGCCTTGCTTCTTTCTTCGAATTAGGCCGTGATATTTGCTACTGCAATGCGTCCATACCATATTCACTTGGATGTTTCAACTTGACATGTTTGGAAAGACTACCATATCTATCTCCCTTCAAAACGGCATAGTTTATGTTGCAATAATTACAATGCGCCTTAGTCTTCCTGTTCAATCCTTTAACGTTCCTAAAATATTTAGTGAACATATTAGACTTATATGGTCAATGTGACTTGGTGGATAGGTATGCCTCAATGGAAGGGTATATTTCTTTACTCGAACCACCATAATCCTTGGCTTCATGTTGTGGTAGTGTTTCCACTTCTAGATCTTGGGAGTTGTTGTCATCATCCCCTTATTAAGGATGAACAGGATTGAACATCTTGAAAAGCGATGGAATTGAAGAGAATTGGTCAAGTCTAAATTTTAGGTCGGACACTTGGGGCTCATCAAAGTCATAGCAGTTAGCATCCTCGTCTACATTAATAGTAGGCTCTTGTTGACACTCAAGTAGCTTCTTCTTCAATTTCTATTTCTTTCCAAATTTTTCAATGAACCACCAAAGAAAAAGAAAGCCATTGATTTTTTCTACAAACTAGGTAGTATTGTGAGGGTTGTGGTAGAGGAATAAAAAATTTAAGAACAAACGCAAGAAATAAGTGTGAATGGATAGACCTCTTGTACAAGATAGCATGAAAAATAAGAAGTAATAACAAATGCAAGAATGTCTGATATTTTTCCAAAGCAAGAATGCTTGATATTTTCCAAAACTAACTCTTTAAAAGTGGTTCCAACACAAGAATATTTGATTTTTTTTAGGTGAGCTCGTCAATTTATAGCCTTTGTTACATGAATAAAATTCCGATGCATGTTGTTTATCGTTTCAAATCAACTTGTGAGATTCCTAACATTGCAACATTCTCAACACGCCGTATTCAGTTTTGGCTGAATCTGATTTTTTTATGGTTCAATTTTTTTGCAAGCTCATGTGTGTAGATTATTTACACTGACAGGTTCATATTTCATGCATGTAATGATATTTCATATTTCTAAAAGTTTTCAATGTGCCGGTTTTGACCTTATTTCCAAGGATAAACCCTAGGACACCCCACACCACCCACACACACACAATCCAAAACCAAATCCCATTTCCCCATACGTGCAAGACATCCCCCTCTCCTCTTCAATTTGCAAACTGCTGTTGATTCTCTATATATCTAAAGTTTTGATGATAACAAAATACTCAATGAACTAACTACTCTATTAGTGTGCAGAATTATATTCAGAATTTTATACAGAATATTGGTAAAATTTTGAACAAATATATAAGGTTAAATGATATTAAGTCTTGGATATGAACAAGTTTTTAGATAAGTTAGACAAAAGTTGTTATACGATATGAAGATTTCGGATGATGTTTAGAAAGGAAAAAGGTACACAGAATGTTTTTCAGAAGGATACTTAAAGTATAAAACAATCCCAGAAACACAAAACCTTTCACAAAACCTTTGGGAAAAACTCAAAGCAACCATTCTGAATTGTAGTTAGTTTCAGAAACACAGAAGTTTTTACAGAACCTTTTCAAGAAACTTCAGCAGTAATTCTGAGTTAAAGATAGTTACTGTTTATCTTATTAAACAAGATCTACATTTTTTATGAAGAAAATCAATGATTTTGAAGACCTAGCTCCGAGATAATAAGTATATTCGGACAATATACTTATTCATTCCACTAAAGTTGGATTATCCTAGGGGATTAAAGAAATTGTCAAATTGGTTATATTCATCAAAGAAGTTTTCTGAAAATAAAGAACAGAAGCTACAGTTGATTAACGATGTAATGATTTCAAGACAGAACAGTTATGTTTTCTGATTTTTCTCAAATAAAAACAAATTCAAATTGGATATTATTAAGAAAATCCAAATAAGAATAATGTTATCTTTAAAAAGATGACACACGAAGATCATGTTGAAGACCGTGATATCAGCAACAATTCTCTAGATCTATCTTCAAGATCAACGTTATCAGAAGCTTTCAAACATAAAACAAGTGGAGTATCTCAAATCACGAAATTCAAGCTGATCTTATCTTACTTTAGCATATCAAGAATTCAAATTCAAATCTAGAACCGAAGAAAACAAGAAGAAGGAGATTCTCTCTTGAAGAATATCAGTAGCGTTTGATAAATCAAATTAAGGATAAGAAGTTACAGATTTTCATCCAAGATTTTTGGGATATCTATCTTATCTCGAGCGCAACAAATTTTGAACGTTAGAAGGATATGAGACGCGAACAGAGTTAAAAAGAAGAACAAGACGCCATGGTTGTCAAACTTACGAGTCTACTCGTATATTTCTACGAGTTTACGAGTTGATGATGAGATTTCGATTCAATTCGCATACAAAATCGGTTTTTGAGTAAACTCGTAAGTAAAATCGTAAAATCGGTAGTAGAATTGTGGTAAAATCGTAAAGTTGTAATTTTACACTTTTTTTTCTATTTGAACTTTAAAAATGAAATCAATTTAATATATTTAAATTTAGGGTTTTGGGGTTAGTTCTTGATATTTATCTTAATCTAACTTAATTTTAGTTTTTTAAATATTTTTTCTTTTTATTTCCTTTTATTTATATTTTTTAGAGAGTTATTTTCATTTAGGTTATATACTCTTATATGTGTTAAACAATTTGAATGAAAATTAAACTAATATATATAGCCCTATATTTTTTTTTTTAATAATTTTCTATACATAATTTATTAGCCATAAATGCAATGATTTTTTGTGCAAATATATAGTGAACACGAAAATGTTCATTACTGCACAAAACTAGCTACTCTTACATGATAATTTAAATGATTTGCAATACATCTTAATAATTATATATTATGGATCATCATTAAATAAAAATAATTATTTTAATTATCAAATTGCACTAAATAGATTAATGACAGTATATGAATTATAATTGGTAAAACTTAAATTTTAGTTATATATAACTAATTTAATACTAAATTCTTTATTTTCATAATTTATTTGAAGTTTTATTAGTTTAGTAAGTACATTGATGGTTTTTGCAAGTAAATTTACATAAGCTGTAGAATCTTACGATTCTATGTTTCGATTTTACGTTCCGATTCTAAGGATCCCTTAGCGATTCTAGGTAGAAACTCGAGTTTGATAACCATGCAAGACGTAGAACTTAAAACAGTTCAAGAAAAACAAAACCTGAGAGCAACTTTACTCAATCATTGACCGAAAATTCTTAAGAATTGGAAAAGCAAACTTTCGTTATCTTCTTCCCACGTGCAGAATTGTAGCAAATTTTATTGCAATCTTTACACTTTTCTTTTAGATAATCGAAGCAACTTGTTGTTGGCTTCAAGTAAATTAGTTCAATTACTAGTTTAGACTCTATAGATCGATTGAAGCTAGAGGATAGCTGTAAGAATCGAGCAGAGAGAATTGTACAAGCTTGTAATTGATTTTATTGGATATAGTGGAACAAATCCAGTAGGATAACGGGGTCCCCGGCTCGGAGCTAGAAGAGTGGACTGACGCGTAAGGCAGAACCACTATAAATATCTGCCTGATCTTCTTATCCCTTCTCTATTTATATTTCCACAGTTTATTTTATTACTGTTTAATTGTTCATATTGTTCTCTTAACTTAAAATCAAAGGGGATTGTTTTTAAAAGGCAAAAATTTTAATTTTCTGAAATAATCAATTCAACCCTCCTTCTTGATTATTTTCGAGACTAACAACTACCAAGACAAACGTGATTGGGTCTTGTTTTTGCCTTTTTTGTTTTTTTAAGGGCTGGTGGATCCGAGTCAGAACCACTGGTTCCTTGTTCAAGACGGGCGGTTCCTTGAGCCAAACTAACTACCAGTTCTTAATGACGAACCACCCGACCTGCTGAAACCAGCAGGTCCTTTGCCAGTTCGTAACCTTCCCACATGAGCCGATTCTTGGGTATGGAACTAGCAGGGATGATTCGGGGGGGTGTGGTTCATACCTGTCCCATGATGACCTCTATTTGAGACTTCGTGAACCCATCACCTACCTTGGTATATCTCAGCCTTATCAAACCTAGCATCAATTGAGGACTCCAAAACTACAAATATCTCCAGTTCCTCCCTCTAAACATTGGTTTGATAGTATTAGTTATGAATGAAATTTTTATGAGCAATGCTATTTGGTACTTTAAGCACTTTGTAGTTAGTCAGAGGTTTTAGATTGACCTAATCACACAACTCTCTCATGTATGGAGGGAGAAGTTTGGAGAGAGATGCTCCAGAATAATTTCCACTAAAAGAAATCAATCATGATTTCTAACTCTGGGAAGTCTTCTATGTCCCATATATAAGAGTGTTCTCAAATCTCAACAACTGATAGCATGTACAACAAAATTGCAATCACATTACCTAAAATGTAATCGGGCAATAGTACAAAACACGGACAACCTTAAACGATGTTTGAATGAATAGTTTGATTTGCATTCCCCTCGATGAAAATGCAATTACTGTAAATAATAACGGAACCCAAAACGTGGATATGAAAGCTTTATCCATTCCACCACTCATCAGTTTTTCATTTTCTATAGAATAACATTTGGCTTGGCCTGCCATATTTCTCTTTTCGTGCAGATATGATGGAATCCAAATAATGCGTCAGTTAGAAGACCTTGAACGTGATATTCATTCCGAATCAGATATCGAGCTATGCAGAAAAGTAAAAACCCGTAGATCATACACTTTTTGGTAATAAAAATCAGCAAATTATTGCAGTTATTGTTTTATGCCATCAAATGGTCGCTTTGGCTCAACTGAAAGGTTAATAAGGTAGAAATAACTACTATTTAAAAATAAATAAATAATAATTATTAATTCGTTGAATATGCTAAAATTAATTTAAGTAAATGTTATTGCTTTCGGTCGTGTGTCTCCAAAAGTCAAGATCAGGTGGCATGATTAGAACTGAGACTAGATTGTGATAATTAAATTTTAGTGGTCTGGGATCTTATATAAATTATTAAGCTATCCATGTGTCGATGTTTTATTAGGATTTACATGCTACATAAGTGGCTTGTATCACCCAATGAATCTTTTCCCTAAACTGGAGTCTCATGGCAAGTAAGTTTGTCACGCCCCAGAGGGTACCTTAGTTGTACTGTATTGTATGTAGTATTGATTCTTATACAATACAACTAGTTACTATAAGAGATGTGACATAAGAACAGGATCTTTTGAGTTGCTCGATAAGAAATTATATACATACATAAAATATACAAAAACAGATAACATAAACTTCATATAACGTCTGAGTAAATTTTTACAAACTGATTTATCATCTTACAACTAAGGACATAAAATAGATATAAGTTTTCTAATACAATAGATCCAAAATCTCCTTTATCTACTCCCATAACTTGATAGCTTTGTTCCTTACCCGTTCTGACCTTCGAGATGGTACTAGCCACAATCGGAGGATAATCCTGAAACATTTGTTGGAGTGTGAGCATTTTCATAGCTCAGTGAATAACCATCACATATTACACATCAAGCATAGCAAATAAGTAATTTATCAAGCAAGTGTAATGCATCACTCAAGCATATGTACAATTACAAGTCTGGACAACCGAGATTCAAACAGGATGTAGATTTACGCCCTCACATCAGGGTTGAAGGAACCTAGTCAAGGATCATATCCTTATGACCCACCTGCTCAGGAGAAACGGAGAACATAGGAATAGCAGTACTCACTTTATTCTTTACTTTATTAATATAGTTTCTTCACTCAATTTCCTTTTGGAACAAAGAGACTCCATTAAGTATTAGTTATTTCAGGCCGATACCACGGGGGGCGTTCCTTCTTTTGCCAAGTAGTTCCTGTGGAACCGAACAGAACAAGGATAATCTTGTGAAGAACTAAGAAATCTACATCTAGAAAAACCAAGCATTATCCGAGATCCGAAATACTAACACGTAGCAAGCTGTCACACTTTTATGTAATATTTTTGCAAGTTATGCAATGCATGATCTTTTAAATTATAAGCCTGTCAGTTATAAGTTGATTTTAAGGCAACCGAGTAGTTTACAGACAATATCCAACATACTTCAACAATTTTTCACAACAATTTTGTTATCACTTTTTAATAAGCAGGATTTGGCATTCAATTCATTCACCACTTCAACAAGAATAGTTCCCATCCCCACATGCATCATACAAGCATTTTCAATGTATAACTTTAGGTGCCACTAATATTACAAACACAAACAATGTAATAGATCAGAGTTACTCACCTGCTCATGGCGCTTTAATCGTAGTAATCCTCTAGGAAGTCTATATTTGATTCAAATTCACCTAATAGATGAATGAAGTTTCACAAATTAGATAATTGTCTTTATGGATGATTCTTAATGAGTGTTCAAGTGTCCTATATTAGTTTTGTCCTAAGTAAAGTCATTTTATCATTTCTAAGGGTAGCTTATATTTAATTGTTTTAAAACTTATGAAATATCTTATATTTTTATAAAATTCGTGTAAATGAATTTTTCTTACCAAAAGTGATCTAATTAGTTCCAAATTTAGGTTTTTAGTGCAAAATCTTTAAGTATACCTATATTACTTATTTTAGCTTACATTTTTATATATAAATAAGTGTTAGAAAAACTTATTTTACCTATGATATGCTAGTTATTCAATTGGTTTGTTTGTAAATAGTTTTCTATAGGTGGTATAAGACTTTCTTAGGTCTTATTTTCATTTCTTAGTCTTTTTATTAAGCTTCTACCATTGGCAAAGAGTTTCATTAATTTCAATGTTTTTAGAGCTAACAATATTTTCCATTATTATCTACTTTGTCTATTAGCCTTATGTAAGATAAAATTTCTATTAATAGAGAGTGTTATCTAAATTTCTATTTACCAATACAATACTTGTAATGATTTTTAAGTTCATCTATGTAATTGTTGTGTATTCCGATTTATGGTATATTTCTTAGGATTGTTTTAATCCGTTCAAATTCTTTATCTTTGTTTTAGTAAATTTCTGTCATAAGTTTTATCTTCAAGATTTCTCATAGGCAATGTAGGGTTTATGTTGGCTAGTTTCATTTGTTTAGATGATATTTAAGATATGTCTTCCAATTTATTTTGAACCATTATTAAGTCATGAACTAGGTTTTTAAAATAGCGACAACAAAGTTTGAGTCTAGGGTTTTCTAATGCCTAGATTAAATTTTCTCCATAGTTTCTTATACTCTAATTTATTCAAGATGACCATCACACATTATTTCCATTTATACTAACATCAATATAACTTTATGAAGGCTACTTATATAGAACATCTATGATAATTGTTGTCTTCAATTTTCCTAATTTCTAGAGGGAAAAGTAAATGAAAGGAGGGTGTAGACATTACCTTGAAGACTTAGAGGGGTAGATGATAAATCCTCCTTCTTATATAGATCAAGACCTACATATTTTGATAAATGGATAAGTTTATCATATTCTATACATAAGATAACCAACTACACAAATTCTTACCCTTGTCTTTTATATTGTAGAATGGTTGGTTGTCTTCTATAGTGATTGTTGGAGTCTTGGTTAGTTGGTCTTTAATTGTTGGAAGGTCAAGTGGAGGCTATATGTTACAAGAGAGGGAAATTTTCAAATTGTTGAAGTGTGAGTGTGTGTGTGTGTGTCATGGTGCAGAGCAGAGAAGGGGAGTTGGTAGTTTAGAGAGTGTACTTAATTTTTTTTTTTTTTTGGCTGGTCATTTATTTATAGGAGTTAAGGTGACTTGTAAAGGAAGAATTGATTTATTTTAATATATTTTGCTCAATTTCTTGTGTGTATGTGTGTGTCACGGTGAATTGAAGGGAGTGGGAGGGCTGATTCCAAGTCAACTAAGCTTATTTGTATGCATAATATTTGTTATAATTATTAGAGCCTTGTTGGTGCAATTTAATTGGGTCAATTGTCTCATTTTTGGGCCTCTTATATTCCTTGAAGTAAATTTGCTGCAAGTGGGACTTGCAAAACATTTTGAGCAGCAAAGTGGAGCTTTTCACCACAGTAACTTGTAACTAATACTAAGAAAAATATTAAAAAATTCAAATATCTAGCTAATTATGTCAAAAACTATCCCCTACGCATATATTTATATCAGTTATGTAAGAATTTTATTCTAAAAAAAATTAATTTAGATCCCAAAATATTTCTACAATATTGTTGACTTCAGATTTTAAGTTTAAAATTTACACGATTTAATATTTTTAAAATTTTGCCTTACGCGATTAAGGTTTTAGGACCTAATAGGTCAAAATATAAAATTGGTATCTATGGACTCTAATTTTTCTAACTAAAATTATGGTGTGGTCTAAATTTTTATTTGAAACCTAGATTATTAATTATGGGTCCGTTTATAGCTTTTTAGTACCTATTTATAACTCTGACGGTTTATCTTTAGTGGGTTATTCTTATTCTATACATACTGTAAGTTATTGGCTTTCTAATGCTCTTGAAATAAAAGTCTATTTATACTTATATTCTAGGTTCTTGACTCAGATTATGAATTCTAGCTGTAGTGTCTTTTAATATCTAGAAATTTCTAACCTAGGGTTTTTAGATCATAAGTTGGTTCACAATACTCTAAAATTTATACTTAAAGTCTAACCGGGTCTCAAAATCCAATATTCATCCTATTTTTACTATTCTAGTTATTAGTACTAGTCTTAGAATCCTCAGGGTTTACGAAGTTATATAAAAGCACCAATAATAATTATTTTTAGTCCTACTTAGATAAGAACTGTAATATTTTTATCGTATTGCAATAGGAATTATGTACGATAATTATTTCATAAACTAACGGCAAAATAACCGTATAGGGAGAGAGTGATTCAAGCATTAAAGTAACCAAATGCGGTTTTGGTTCTTCTATTTATTATTTTCTTTCTAGCGTCGTCGGTCTGATTAAGCACCAATACATGCAAAGAAGATGTGTTGTTACAAAATGACCAATTTTCTACCTTTCTTTTCTTTTATAAAGGAAGTTTTTCATTAGTCCTTGTTTACATGTAAAATAAGAACAGACTGTCAACAGTATTTACATTAATAGTTTTAATATTTTTAAATGAGTATTCTTTGGTATTTGCTGGCGTTATCTTTTACCATTTAACAAGTATATGTAACCGTCAATTAGGTAGGGCTCTTGTCTATAGGTATTGGCTTTGATGAATTACCGTTGATAAGGGCTGGTTGGAGTTCCATTTGATTTGATTTTTTCCTCAATCAACTAAATCATTTAATAGGGTGTGGTTTTTATAGGTTTAAGCCAAATTGTATGGCTCATAGTAGAATTTTTTTTTCAAAACCATAAAATTATAGTTTGGTTCATTATGAATTATGGATTTACAATATGTTGTAATTTAAGAAAATATAATATAAAAATAAATAGTTTTATAATGAAGGGTAGGAAATGTCATTTGTTAAAAGATAAGATAGTGGTATGGTTTTTTTTTTTTTTTTTTTTAAACCTATGGTCATTATTATATGTAACCCCTCATCTCTCATTATAATATATTATATTTCACAACTCCTAAAACCTTCACAAACCTTAGAATTCTCTTTATTGAAAATTTCTTGAAGAAACAAGAAGAGATGAACGTGCATTTTACTTTTATTCTTTTACGATTTATAAGAGAGAAACAGCACTAAAAGACAAGAGCTATGGTTATTAGGTGTTAAGAGCGGTCATGTTGTGGTCTAACTGGGAAATCCATAGCAATTTCAATTAGATTTCACGTTTGGATTGGGAAGGAGAATAAGGACAATTGTTGGATTTTACATAAGTTATTTATGAATTGTGTTACTTTGATTTTTTTTAAATCTTTTTAGAGTTTTAGAGAGGTTGATAAAGATAAAATATTTAGGAATGATTTTTCACATTTTTAAATTTTTAAAGCGAGGTTATTGATAAAAATCAAATCTTTAAGAGCTTGGAGTGAGGTTGTTCATAAAAGATCAGATCTTTAAGAGTTTTGAAGCAATGTTATTGATAAAAGATTGTATCTTCTTTTTTTTTTTTTTTTTTTATCAAGAAGGGCAAAAAATGGTAAGAAGTTACAAAGCACACATACGAGCAAGACTAACACCTATAGCATCCTCCATACACAAACTCATTAAGCAACTCTCGCAATGACTCAAAACATGATGACCTATAGGCATAGATAGTGCCAAATTAGCAAAGAGATCAATTGCGCAGTTGCCTTCCCTATAAACATGTTGTATCTTCACAAACTAATCCCTTTGAAGCAAACTTTTAATAGGCTGGACTATGTCATAAAATTTATGGATCCCATTCTCCCCTTTATTTAACGAGTTGATTACCATCTTATTATCCATTTCCATAATAACTCGTCTATAACTAGAATTTCAAGATAAAAATAAGCCTTGAAGAGCACCCCATAGTTTAGCCATGATTAACAAGCAAGAGTCAAGATTATTCATAAAAACCCAATGACCAACGACCTTGGGAATCGTAGATTAGACCACTAGCAGTAGGTAAAGAGGAGTTTGACTTTGCTACACCATCCATATTTATTTTGACAAAATCTGCAGGAGGCATATCCTAACCAACTAGGTGTTCTACAAGCATAGACCTTTGCTCCTAAATCTTCTTTATCTCTAAATTAGCATTATGTGCATCTTTTGCCTTAACCTTAATTTGATACAGTAAAGATTATAGATTCATATCTTCACCTTCTAGCAAGGGCTTATTCTTGTCAGACCATCTAGCATGCTACTCCAAAGAATAATGACTAAGGGTAGTTATCAAACAGTTCATCATTCATAAGAATTTCCTACAATCAGAGATCAAAAGAGGCA
The DNA here is from genome assembly GCA_024138025.1 of Combretum micranthum. Lineage (NCBI taxonomy): Eukaryota > Viridiplantae > Streptophyta > Magnoliopsida > Myrtales > Combretaceae > Combretum > Combretum micranthum. The sequence goes on from JAMXBD010000640.1 coordinate 744,745, forward strand.
TATAAAAAACTACGCCGCTTCTCTACAGGAATCATATTGCACCACAATCCAAGAGCTTTATCACACCTTCTTAACATGCGATTAATATCTTCTGTTTCCTACCACATAACTAAAATTTGTTATCATTAGTTAAATGTCTTCAAGCTCTTTCCTTATTGGTCAACAAGACATTATGAAAAACCAACCACAAAAAATAGCAAATTAATTCAAGTCCTTGCCATCTCCAAGCAAGCTGCCATTTATCATCTTTATCACTGCAATTGCCTTCGCATTTCAAAGAATAGGCAGAAGCTATAGGAAAGGATCCCGAAGCCAATGGTCCCTAAAATGCTGCATCATCAGGAGCATCAAGATCAGAGGGTGGATACTAGCTATCAAGAGAAAATGGAATTATCCAAGAATGGCTGCAACAACTCCTAATTCCATTGTCCATTAGGAGATGTAAAGTTTAACACCATTTGCGTCTCATAATTAATTGAAATATTCTCTAAACATTGGAATAAAGGAGGCAGATTAGGCAACATTCATTTATCTATACATAAGTGTATTCTTCGGCCATTATTTACTAACCAATACATTCCTTGAAGCACAAAATGCCATATTTTGCTCAAAATTCTCCAAAGATAAGAAGAAGCATTAACATTAATGTTTTGTGGAATACCGGAAGAGGACACATTATATTTAGCTCGTAGGACATTCACCCATAATTGGTCTGGTTTAGTAATGACTTCCCATGCTAGCTTGAGTAATAATATAATATAAACCTTATTTTCAACAAATTAATGTCTTTAAGATATCTAATATAACTAGTCTCAAACCTAATGCATGCTTATTATCAGGTTTTCCGATTGTAGCATTTTAGTTTCAGTTGCAGCTGTCAATTTAGGTACGTTATTGTCTTTTTTGTTGTTTGTGCATGTTAGGTATTAATATATGAAATGGACTAATCAATTTTTGGTGTTAATTGTTTGCTACTTGTGCTTGAATGGGTTTAGTGGATCGGGAGTACCAGTATCACTAGGACAATGCCCTAATGATCTGTGTGTATCATTGTCCCAATTAGAGTTACACACAGAGATGATTCTGGTATATTAGAAGTGGTACGAGTACGGTACTTGGGGTATTAAGGAGTACCCAACACCAATATATACACGTATCCTTGTATATAATTATATGTTTGTTATGGAGTCATGAGTTACTCCAAGTTTAGGGTCAGACATGAATAACCCTAAACTATGTTGGTTGTTGGCTTAAAAACTATAGATTATGAAAATGTGGTTATTGCATTAGATGCCATGTTTCATGTGAATGTGTGTGATGATTGTTCATGCGTGTATGCTTGGGGTTTTAGCATGCTAGGCTTCAGCTCAATACTTTTTAGTTTTTAAGGAACAGGTGAAGATCCCTTAGTGTATGACTTGTGAAGATACGATGTCTTTATGGATTATTGGGATGACAATAGTGGGCCAGATTATCCAATGGAGTTCTGATCAACTGGAATCTTATTTGAATTTTGATGACTTTTCTTTAAGACATAAAGTTTAGTATCTTGGATATTTTTTAATAGACTAAGTTTGATTTTCTATTAGGATAGGTATGAAATGACTGTTAGTTTATTATGAAGATTTATTTTGAAATTATGATTATTAATTGAAATTACCTTTAATGTAAATTGAAGTTATTAAATGTTACTTGAGAATTAACAGGTTTCTAAGCCTTTGGGTGTCATCATCTTATGGTGACACGTGTAGGGTTTTATAGAAAACATATCTGCAAATACATAGCCTTTTATGAAAAATATTCATATGATAATAAGTATTAAATCTATAAGAGGTAAATTCAGTGCATATTCACACACTTAAAAAACTTAAAATATCTATTAACAACTAATTTTATTCATAAACTTATCACATTACATATATTTTGGTCAACGTCATTATATAATTTATAAATTATAGCCATTATATAATTATATATTTTAATAATTATAAACTAATAAGTTATTTAAGTAGCATGTGTTGCAATCCAAACATATTGACCAAAAAGGATTAAGAAGATGCTAACATGGATAATGAAGTATGAGATAAAAGCAATTAATAGATTCAACTGATTGCCAACAAGAAATAAGCAGGATTAACAAATATAGTGGAGATATGGTTGTGATCACTAGTTTTTATAACAAATTAAACAATGTAACTAATCTACAGTTTATAAATACAAAATCAGAGAAGAGATAATGCATCTTTTTATGTAGGAAAATAAGGTGTCACTTGACATATTCTAGAGTCAAACTTGACTTGAATAAACCATTTGTATAACCTTGCAATCATAGTCCATAAATTAAAAGTAGATTACTAGAAAGCCTAATTGCAAAACCATAATATGGAAGAAGACAAAAAGAGAATTAATAATAAAGAATTATTGAGTCTTTTGGAATTAAGAAACAGTAGTCAAAAGGAAGGCTTTTATACATTTGGAAATTTGAAGTGCTACCGGGTCAGGCTTGGTTTATTGTCCAAGCCTATCATTTTGGTGCTCTCATTAAGAACTTGAGCCTCCATGGAACCTATAATATCCCAAGAAGACAAGGACTTCCTCAAGTCACTTTATTATAATTCATGATAGTTTGATTTGATTGAACATATAAATATATATATAGAGATGAGTTAGAACCATCAACATTTTCATAATTTGAATCAAGTTTATAACAATTCATCATTTTCAAGCAATTTAAAGGATACAACAGTTCTTCAAAAAGTTAGATATTCTCTTTTAGCATCGGATCAACAAGATATGGAGCAAGAATTCGAAGCACCATTTAATGATATAGAAATCATGGAATCAGAAATTGACAACAAGGACACAATTTTTTTAAACACAAAATAGACAACTAATAAGCAGATGAATGCAAAAGCAATTACTATGAAAAGTATTTCCTACAAGTTTTCTATAATAAAAAAAAAGTTGTTTACGATTTAGAATATTTGGCTAAAAGATTTCATTTCTATTCATGTCTTTTGATCTACACATTGAGTGATATAGGAAGCCAACCTACTTAAGCAATCTCGTATTCAATGTTGTTGGATTTCAGGACAATTATTTTCATGGATATCAATGTATGGGACAATAGTTTGACAAATAGTCCAACAAAGAATTTTTCCTAGGCTAGGATTGACTAGATTATGTACATTTTGTTTGCCCTTAATACTTTAAAAAGTTATAACTATTGGGTTTGTGAAACAAAGATCTAGATATATAACTTTGTGTTTTTAGAATGGCAATTAGCATGTCATTGAAGACCATAGGGACTATACTGATTTCTTATCAATTTTAGAGACATTGGGATGCTATTATCAACATATCTACATTGGATAAATTACACAAAAAAGTTACAACATTTGAGAATAAGTTCATTTGAGGTCACAAAGTTTTAAATTGTTCATTTAAGGTCACACATTTAAGGAAATTGGTCAATTGAGATTTCTATTGATATGTGTCATAATGTGAGGGATCTTTTGAGTTTTAATTAATTTTTTTTCCTACTGACACATTCCAATCGTGACCTCAATTGACCAACTTCTTTAAATATTGTGACCTCAAATAAACTTACCTTCAAACGTTGTAATATTTCGACGTAATTTACCCTATTTACATTATATGAAAATGATAATCTTCTCCCGATTATTGATTCATCGTTGCATCTATGGGGCATTTTCACAAACACATGGAGTACGTAGTTTTTCAATACTTACCAACTAGGTTGTTTTTTTTTTCCCCCCTTGAGAGTTCTCTTATAACCTCGAGCACAATGTTGCATTAAAGAAGGATGGAAATCTATTAAAACCCAAACACATAAATGAAAAAGGATTAGAAAGATGCTAACATGGACAAAGTAGTATGAGATACAAACAATTAATAGATTTAACAAATTTCCATTAAGAAATAAGTATGGTTAACAAATCTGGTTGAGATATGGTTATGATAGTTAGATTTCATAACAAATCAAACTGTGTAACTAATCTGCAATTTATTAATACAAAATCAGAGAAGAGAAGATGCATCTTTTTACCAAACAAAATACGGTGTCACTTAATATTCTGGAGTCTAACTTGACTTGAATAAGCCATTTACATAATTGTAACGTGATAAATTTAAGGTCATTTATGGCCATAAAAGATTCAACTACACAAGAAAAGGTCACATTAGTATCAAAAAGGACATAAGCACTATATAGAAGGGTAGGTAGCATACTTACAATAGCATCCATATTAGGGGTTTTCTAGCATTGTAGTGCATAAACATGGGCTGGTGTCCTTTGCCTTTGCACTTCAGTCTGCTGACGTTTAGCTTAATTCGTGTATATGAAGTCTATCCCACTAACTCCTTAAAATCAATAGCCTTGTGACCTATTTACTTGCACTTAAAATAGAACACTGGTTGTATGATCTTCTCAATACAATTCTTGCTATTGTATTCTGGTTTGCCACGTGAGAAGCATGCATTATCAAGCTACTACCAATTGTTAAGTTGTGAGGCCCAAAGCACTTTATGCACTTCTCATCTATATCAGCTTGGACCATAAGTCTAAAAACATGAAAATGCATTATAACATAATTCGCCACAGGGGGTAGAGTGGGGATGGGATGAATTGAGTATTTACCCTAAAATGCTCAAACAATTAATTTTAATGCAATAAAGCAAAATTACTTTAATAGCAGTATATAATACACATCAAATTATAATATGAAATATTTAAAGAGATAGGGATAGAAAATTTGAGTCCATATTTAACATAGAGTTCGACCTACTTCCTACTCTCCTCAATCCACCAATACCTCAAATTCGAGGACTTGACTATCACTTTATTAATCACCAAATAAATACGCTCCAGCTAAGTAATAAACTGCTTTTACAACACTTAGGAAATAAAATATTTCCTTTCTTTCTCTAGATGCTCACTGATAAATAGCAAATATAAGAACAATGTACTAAAATATTTTTCTCTTTCTTTCTAGATATTTATAAGCTAATGAGTAAGAGAACAAAAAAATTAATGATTTGTTTATTCATAAATAAAGGCACTTTCAATCCGCACTCCTTCTTTTAAATGTCCCAAGGACAGAGTACTTATAGCCTTCAAGAATTCAAATGTCCATTATAGATAATGTTTTTAAGTTGCCAAGCATTAAATGCGCTTCAATGGCTCCTTTTTCCAATCGGCTCATTCATTTAAACTGTCATGGCTTAATGCTTGTCGCACCTTCATTTTTGCTCTCAACCAAGTTTGTGCTCGTATGCACTCCATCGTGCCTTAAATTCAAACTTGTTGCACCTTAGACTTGTGGTGTCTTGAACTAGTTAGTCCTTGGACTTGACCCTCGACCAAGATTATTCTTCTTTGATCTTATCAAGTCTTAGATTTTGAACTCGTCATGCCTTGAACAATGAACTCATCGAGCCTTGATGAACCTTGTGACCAAAACCATGCATTTTTTAATTTGTCAAGCTTTAGTCTTTGAGCTCGTCACGCCTTAAGGATGGACTTGTCAAGCCCTCAACGAACCCCGTAACCAAGCTCTTAGCTATTTGAATTTGTCAAGCTTTAGTCTTAAGCCTATCACGTCTTGATTATGCACTCGTCGAGCCCTTGATGTAACCTACAACCATTGCTATGCTTAATGAATTTGCATTTGCTAATTTCTATACAAATCTCCACAGAACAACACATAAAATATATGTTTTCTAACATATTGATCACTATGTTATTCGGTTAATTAAGTATAGTTTAACACAATTGAATAGTTAATTGTGCAACTAATTGTCTCATCAAAATTTGCATTGAACATACAAGTTCAAGAAGGTCTTATCTAAATTGTTAAAGACTTCTTTCCTTTCTCTTAATCATAATGTTGGAAGTCGACCTCTGATGAGACAGAAATAGTAGCAAACAAGTACTTAGCCAAATGGGACAGAAATGGGTTAGTCGTGATTTCTTGATTTCTAGATTCCATCTCGAAGGAAACAAGCTAACTCGAAGAAATCGATATCTTTAGTGCTGAGCTATGCTGTTTTTAGGATAAATTCCTTCATTTAGGCTGTCAAACTGGCAATTTTTAAATTTTTGGCAAGTTTTAGATTCTTATAACTCTTTATAGATATATCTGTTTTAAATTCCATTTGTGACATTGTATTTGGCTTTTAATTCACTTCGTGTCCTTAAGTTTCAGGGCATTTTTTATTTTTAGCAGTTTTTATGTTCTATTTTTGGTAACTCTTGTGCCTACTATTATTTATGCACCCTTGTGCAATGAAATAGACTAACATTCAGTATTATCAATTTTGTGAGCCGACTTTGCTTAATTTCTTCCCAAAAACTTGAATTTTATATCATTTTTTAATTTGGATACCAAATACCGAGGAATTCTAATAATAAATTGGTATTTGAGGATCATACTTCAGGTATTTACAAAATCAACAGTTTGTGATATAAACCCTAATTTAATTTTCGCGTCATATGTTGCGTCAGCCTCTTACCCAATGATATATGGGTCCTTTCATGTCTCTTGGTTTGTCACCTTCTCAAATCCCTACTCCACTAACTAGCCTTATTGACCATTTCAGCATATGTCTTTGATTTAAATACCTCCACTTCATGTTTCATCTAATACTCCAACTAGTTAAAAACCTTTTAATCTTCATTTTTGCACTTGCCTTCAATGCTTTAGGAAGAAAAGCTCATTAAACGATTCAACTCCATCTCATATTCCTCTACTGTTTTCTTATCTGCTGAAGTGAGTAGTAGTTTACCATCATCTATTGCCTTACATTCATAGGAATAAATCAAATAAAGAAGTTATATTTAAATCTCTCTATGGTAAGTTCCCTTCCATATGCCTTTGAGTACTAACCCACCAATCTTTGGAAGCATCCTTAAGAAGGTATGCAACATAGTCTACCTTCTTATTCTCTAACAAGCTACAACATTTGTTGTAGAGTGTATGCCAGTCAACTACTACAGTAAGCTAGATGAATGTGAATAGAATCAAAGAATTGAAATCGTTAATAGTTGATGATTTCATGAAGAAGAACCCAAAGCATTTGTATTAGGCATTCCTTAGGCATAAGACCAAAAGCAATGTTTGAGACAACAACATGTTGGAGTGTTTCAACTCTACCATCATTGAAGCGAGGCATATGTCTATAATTTCTATGATGGATTCATGCACAAATAGGTATTGTCCATCCTATTTTTCCATTAGTTAGAAGGTTTGAAATTAATAACATATACTCACTTCTTACCTCTTTTTAGTAGTATGCAAGTTACGAGTGAAATTACTAAGAAGATAGATGGGAGTAAGAAGTGGGTAGAGAATTTTAACCATCGAAATCACAGCCAAATCGAGAAGAAAAAGAATGCTAATTTCGATTGCCATCCACTACCCAATGTAAGAATAGAGTTTGAGATTATCCAAATTACTAAGATGCTATAAAGTAGTGTCCATTATACCAATCTGAAAGCTCACTCATGTGAACTAAGTGCTGAAGCTTGATTTACGATGGTTGTTACTACTGAACATTTGGCTAAACACAAATAACACAATTGAGATAATTTTTTATTTTTTGCTTGATGTAATTTCGTTGAGATATAATATGTTTATCTTTTCTCAACACTAATCTTTATTAAGTTAATACATATCCTATATTTATTTGCTCTTTTTCACCTCTTTTTCATCTTAATGTGCTAGCAAGTACATGAAATCATTGAAAATACAAAAATATACTATTTATTCAAGAGAGGCATAATCTTAACTTGTTCCTTGGGCTTTCTTTCATTGACTTGCTCAAGACATATGACAAGCTTGAGATACATTTATACATTATCATGTGTAAGTTTCAATGTCAAGAAAATTTATTTATCTAGCTTCAAAGTTAAATGAACTATATTATCCAAGATGTAATTATTGTTGTTACTACAACAATCTAAGAGATCTTTCATGAAATGAATATGATCCAAACCATGGAATTTATCACTAGGATACTTATGAAGCATTCTAAGATAAGGATAAAGATTTGTTTAAGTAATGAAGAAATTTCAAGGTTTTGAAATTTTGTTAAAAGTATACGAATGGCAACATAAGTTGTGTTAGAAATTGTGTTGAAAACAAAATGAATACAGAAGAACAAAGCATTCTATAGGTAACATAACCAAAGTATACAGCCATGTTTGAGTCCGTGTTGAAGCTAAAGGTGCAAAATTTTCACATGTCCTAGAGTACGAGACTTGACTTGTGTTGGAGGTCATGCAAAACTCATATTTGCTATTTGTGTTTCAATTTATTTTATTTCACTAGTGTTATTTTCAGTGTTTTTAATTAGGGGTATTTTGGTAATTTACTAGTTTGTTATTAGGGTTTGGGACCACTATGGATATTTTTACACTTGTCATAAACTCATTATTAATTATTATTGGTTTTTGAATTGAATTACTTCTTTTAAGAGTTGTTACTCTTGAAACCCTATTCTTGTCAATCAAATTCCTTTTGATTGTGGTGAGTGTGATTGTGGTGAGTGCAAACACAAGCAAAGTTTTTGTGCATAATATCAACTACTTGCAAGTGTTCTTGAGATCATTGTTTTCTTGGTGCGTAATATCCAAAGTAATTGAAGATTTCATCTATCTATTAACATAAACCCTAGCTTCACATTAAAATCAGGATTCTTATCAATTAGTTAATAGTAATAACCATTCATATCGTAGTGATAATCCTCCTAAGCGTTATCTTATTAATATCGTGATTATTATGGGTTATTTAATTGAAGGTCTAGGGACTATCTTCATAGTTATATCATATTTTGGTATTAGTGCGTATTTTAGACACATCAAAATGGGTATTAGTGCATTATAGTACACAATTTATTAATTCATGAGTTTCATTTCTAACATGAGGCAAATGTTGAGGCATCTAATACAAAGTATTGCAAACCATATTTAAGTTCATTATTTAAGCAAAACATAGTGGCAAGGAAGTTTGGTATCAAATTGTTAAGCACCACATTTTATAGTCTTATCTTATTGATAGGTCTTTTATACTCTATTTTATACATAGGAATTTATGCTTTACTTGATATATTTTTAGATAAATTCTATGATTCTATGCTTTTATGGATTAAATGTTGTTTTTCAGCTCCTAAGATCATACAAAAAAAAAAAGAAAGAAACAAAGTGATTTGAATCAATATCGAAGTAAAACAACAATAATGTTTGAAGATAGACTCAATGGTGGCTGCCAAAGACCCTAACTAAAGCAAACAAGGCAAAAGTGCAAATCGCGGCCTCGACCACACCCTAGATTTACATAGTGGTTTGTACTAAGATAAATGTGCCTTATAACTCAACCGATCGTGCCTAAGAAACGTACCTGCAATTTCACCCACAGTTCGAACTACACTAAAATCGTGCTTCTAATGAAAAGACACACTTAGATCACGGGCCGACCAACCTTTGAGCTGTGATATAAACCACGGTAAGTGACCATGTCCTTGCTAACACAAACACGTTGCTGTAATTTAAGTGCATGAAGATAATGACAAATTCTGTTATAAAGAATCTGCCCATCAGCAAATAAAATCTTCATGATTTCTCTATCTTGTCACCTATAAATAAACATGTACATATATGTAATAGTATATTGTACCATATGTAACAAATTATTAGCATAGAATAGAGTAGTGAGAGAAATCTTTCTTCTTGCTAGAGATTGGAGCTTCCTGGGTAAAGTTATATTAAACCTAACATTTGTTCTTACAAGATTTTTGTGCTTAATTTTTAATATTCATCTTTAATTTCATATTATTTCTCTTCAACCTATGATTAATGTTTACATGCATAGAGAAATAATTATCTTAACTTAAGGTTTGTGAATTCAAGATGTGATTCATGTGATTTCAAATGCATTTTATTAATATTGACTAGGTACTTATATTTAGTAGCTTGGATTTATTTTTCATGGTATAATTGTGTGATGCACCTCTCAAATCTATGTTTGATTTCAAGTGAATAGATCAAGAGATCATTCTTTTGAATGAATCTAAGTTGTTAATGAAGTTGCTTATAATTACCTAGAAAATAAGCATCTAAGTTGGCATAGAAATTAGTACTATATATGTTTCAAAGTATAATACCCACAAAAAAAATTAAGAAAAAAGAACAAATAAACAAAATGTGAATAATACACAAAATCTTTAAATTAATTTAATATGCTTCTTATAGGTTGAAAGTTAACATTAGTAAAAATTAGATCACCATTTGCTTGAGAATGCATGTTGCTTTTTTTATTATCATATTCAATTTTTGCCCGCTTTGGAGCCATTCCATCATTAAAATAACCTTTACTTAACTTATAGAGATATTAAGAGATTATGTTTAAATGAAATGAAAAATTTAATTAAATTAAAGATTATGGTAAAAAAAAATAAAAAATTAGAAACTTAATTATAAAAATACCATAAAAACAATTGGTGAAGAACTTATTTTATTAGCCCCATTTATTTATTTTTTTAAATCAAATAACATCTACCACTTTAGAATGACTACATATATACACAGATTTACATAACCAAACTTAAAACTCTCTTCCCTTCATCGGTTTATCTTAATTTCATAGGTGTCTTCAGCTCCACTTCCTCCCTTTCCTCAATTCTTCATGTCACTTTCTTTTTTTTTTTTTTTTTTTGGATTCGGCTAATTATATAATTGATTGACTTGTGGCAACACAAATTGATAGCAACCTTTAACAAAAATAGAAGTGTTTGATGATCCAAACCTTTTTATTCCCACGACTTCACAATGAAAATCATATGTTTCTATTTTTCGATGAACCATGTGCATGTGTTAGTATATGCCTTGTATATAATATGTGTTAGCATAAATTTTCATATTTTCAATTTTTTCTTTTATCAAGTTATAAGAAATGAAATATGCTGTTTCCTCTAAAACTTGGTTAATGCAAAATTTATACCCATGTAATTATTGGTTTTCAATGAAACCGATAAAACATAGATCATCATGATATGATTCATCTTCAGCTTTTGATATAAAGATGACAATAAAATTTTGCATTAACCATATTAAAAGTTCACCGGACATATTTATGGAAGTGAGAAAAGTTAATAAGAGACTACGTTAAAGAAACAGGTGAAATTTGACTCGTTCTTGCCCCATTGCTTATTGAAGTGTTTTTCATAGGTCGCCTTATTTATTCTCTTCTTAAAGGACATAATATTAAAAATAGTACTTGAACTACCTAAAAAATTCATTTGAAACTTAATGTTTGATTTTAAGTAATTTAATATCTGAAGCAAATTTTTGTGTTTATTTTTCCTACATGATTAAAATAGCTTCATATAGAAAAAAAAAAATATATATATATATATATGCAAAAACTTACTTCGATACCAATTGTTCAAAACCAAACTTTGCATTGAAAAAATATACGTGAAAACTTGTTTCAAGTACCACATCATTCAAACTCAAACTTTAATACCTAATTGAATTTTTGTAAAAGTTGAATTGCCAATCCTAAGCAACTAACCGTATCTGGTACCATAAATAACAGACGCAAAATGATAATTTCCAAATGCGACTAATTACATTAAAAGAAAATTATATTAATTACAAAACAACTGCTTGGCAGTCGGCATTTTCAAGCTTTTCACTTTCCACAACTTTGTCATTTTTCTTTTTTAGTTATGAAACTCGAGTTTCACTTTCTTTTTTTTTTTATTTCTTTTAATTTACATACCTGTAGATTTCTAATCTCAATTAAATAACATGTATTTCCATCATTTTTCATTTTGCATACCTCTAATGTATTATTTTTTCGGTCATACAACTACAAGTCTACAACCATATCAATAATGAAAACCCTTAGATGATCATGAAAAGTACAATAACGACAAATAAGTTTTTATTAGGCTTTATATAATAATAATAACACAGATACGGAAAAAAAAAATGAAATAAAATGTAAAAACTCAAGTTTACAGGATAAGCGAATATAACACAAAGTATGTAGTGTTAATATAATAAGAACGAAAAATCAACTTACATAGCTTTGAAAATTACAATATATATATATATATATATAAAGGCACGCAAGAAAAAGAAACAAAAAACACTGAATTTTTCTATGACAAAATAAAAACGGTTAGGTGATCCAAGAAAAACTAAAAACGCATTTATACATATATACAGACCATTTGTAAAGCCCATTTTTTACAAAAGAACCTGCATAAATCCCACGGGGATCATTCTTGTATATGTGTGTTTCTAGTTCCACTCTAAGGTTATACCTGCTTGATATCAACACAAGTTTCTGGCAAAACGCAAATATACCATTACAAGTACAACCTGAGTTTTCCTCCTCAGTATTAGAATTACAACCTGCACGTGCAGTCAAAAGGTTGGCCTAATTCCGATAGACGCAAAAGCAGCCAGAAGCTCTCCAGTGGCCTAAAAGAGGAGATTCCTCCTGATACCAAGGATCTCCAATTCATGGCAGGGTTTATGAGACTATTATGAGAGCAATAAAAAAAATTTAGCTCCTAGTAAGATCACACCCCATTGTTCTCAGATGTCAGTAGACCCATTTGTTCAGTCAGATGATCCATATGCTGGGTTTTGCTCCATCCATTCTGCATAGGTAGTGGCAAATTATTTTCGTTGGCATTCCCATTAAGTGTGGTTGATTCAGCTTCCTCGGCCACTGGGCTGGGCATGATAATATCATCGAAGAAGGGTGAATATTCTAACAAGTCCTCGATGTCTGAGTCAAGGCAAAAAGGCAACATAGAATCCATATATCCATTGTTTCCTGGATCCACTTTCATATAGTCTCCCCCAGAAGACATACCAGCAGTAGTCTCAGGCACCATATCCTGAATAATTGCATCTGCCTTAGGAATTGAGACAGCTTGAGCCTCCTGCACTCCCACAGAGGCCAAAGATGGGAACTGGCTGGCACCAACTTTTGTAGTAGAAGCGGCATGTGAAGAGGATTGTACATCAGATAAGGTAGCTGAATGGCCATCAACTGATGTCACCGAAGCTGTTGGGGGGGAAGATGACAGACCGGAAGTTGGAGTTACATCCTGAAGAATCAATGTAGATGTGCAATTAGAACTACTATTGTCCAACCCACTGGCTGGGGAAGAGTCATTGCCAGGATGAAAACTATCAACAATGTTGTCGAAAGAATTGTGCTCAGGAGAATTAGCTTTCATCATCTGCCTTAACATTGCTTTAGCAGTTGTCTCATTCAGCATAGGACGGTACTTAACAATCTGTCCATCAGGTGAACCAGAAGTTTCGCTCTCCGATACACCCTCTTGCTTCAATCTCCTCTTCTTGTTGCTTTCAGAAATGCGCCTGTTGCTGTCATTTTGTTGTTGAACAAACTGAGCAAAGAAACCAGGGCTTTGCACTGCCTTTGCCAGGAATGACATCATCTGCTGTTGCCTTTGCTCCATCCCGTGAAGGCGCTGCACCATTGTTTGCAGTTGATTATCAGTAGCCTGCTGCTGCTGTCTCAGCCGAACAAGTTCTTGCATTAGCACATTCTTGTCCCTTTTAAGCCTCTCGACCTCTTCTTCAAGCCCAAACTTCCCAACCTCTACACATGCTCCAACTGAGGAACTCTGTGCATGTGACTGCTGAGGTTGTTGATGGTTTTGTCCATGGGCAGGTTTCCTCCTACTTATACTCTTCAACAAGTGTTTCTGATCCCTCAAAAACCCTTCATTTGCAAACTCCCATCTGTCCGGATCAACTTTCCTGAATCCCTGCATAAAGCAACAGCACATATATATAAAACAAATAAAAAACACTTAATCTCAACCTGAAACCAAGTTCCATTGAAATACAGAAAGACGGGCAAAAAGCTAAGAAAGTACTACTAACTCAAATTGCAATGTATATGCTTAAATGATTTGCAATTTAACATTTTGATTGATGATGATCTTTTCCACCCACGAGGTGTCCTTTTTTATTATAAAGAAAACAGATAAGATAATCCGATGCCTCTATACTAAGAGAGAAACGCATCAACCCATAAAATCATTTGTTATGACATTATGGAAAAAAGGAGAAAACTGGTGCAGCATAGATGCCATGAAAACTGTTTGTACAATAGTGCATGAAATCAAATTTAACTTCGTTTGATACTTACAAGGAACAATAATATGTATGTAGATTATAACAGAAAAGGCAATTTAATCCTCAGAAGACCCTAATTATGTTAATGATACATACAAGGTATCATTTCATATTATAAAGAAAACAGAAAAGATAATATGATGCCTCTGTATTTAAAGAGAAACACAATAACCCTTATAATCATTTGTTATGATATTATGGAAAGAAGGAGAAAACTGGTGCAGCATAAAACCATGAAACCTGTTTGCACATTTGTGCATGAAATTAGGTTTAACTTCTTTTGGTACTTCCAAGAAACAATAATATGATCCCAACAGCAAAGGAGGGAACAAAGTTCAACAAAGAACCACACTAATCCATAATATGAGTATCAAATCCAAAAATTAAAAAAAGCACTTCAAAGGCCAATCCATATAAGACAAGTCATAAATTGGGGGAAAAGGACAAGATATTTTAGTCCCAAAGTGTCAATAGGTCAGGCAAAGAACCACAATTTTTCCAATAAAAAAGCAAGACCCAATTAGGAGTAACATATTCATAAGGAAAAAAAAAGCACTTAGATAGAAAGAAAGAAAGAAAGATAAGAGCACTTTAAAAGGCCAAGATCACCCAAATAAAACAAGTTAAAGGTAAGGGAAAAATAAAGCAAGTTATCTTATTCCATGATAAGTGAGGCGCCTTCACTTGTTTACCTGTTTCCCCATTTGTCTAATGCCATGCGACTGTTCTACTCATTGAGTCTGATCCAACACAACTTCAAAATTGGAGCTGCGCGGCATGCATTATGCAACTAAGAAAGCGAGAGCTCTAGGGAAATACCATCATATTAAGACCATGACAAAATGAACCAATATAGATGTTGTAGAATGGCAAACTGGATTCCTAGGAGTTGGAACAGCAAATTGCAGTTAGAGTAATGGACAGTAAACCCCTTCCACATGCTGCTTCCTCAAAAGAGCTAAAACTAAGAAGAAGAAAATGACCTTGGAAGACTAACTATGACCATAACAGGAGATAAAATGGAATGCAAATAAAAACTCAAATAAAATAAAATGAGCTACAACTTCAAATGGCCAAAACCTTATGAAGTTTAAGTGTACTTCTGAATATGCTTTAGCACAACATAGTTAGAGACCATGCAAAAACAAGGTTAAGGAGCTTTCTACAAAGGCCACATAGGTCCCATAAATCAGTATGCAAGGCTGACAACGCAAAAGTTGAAATCATAATGACCCCGGCATAACTCATTCCACCGTTTCCATCTTGTGTAATCCCTTTCCAAATTTTCAATCGATTTGTGTTTCCTTGTATATTCTAGGAATTATATAAATAACCCAAAGTAATGGCATTATTTCACCATTGAGAACATTTTAACATCTACATTCTTAATAGTTCCAATCATTCATCAAGCTAATGGCTGTTGTAAGAAGGACCAGCCTCACTCCAGAGGCCTACCCATTCTGGAAATCCCAGGGTCGCCACCCTATTCCTAGCCTCATATGTCTCCAACCAGCTGATTTTAGAGTAGAGTTGTTCTAATGGCTGCTCTTAATAGGTTACTCAACTCCTTTAGCCTCTCTAAATATTTACACACAACACAAATGATGATGGCCAGATCCAATCGAAAAAAATATATACAAAATAATTGTTTTTTCCTCCATATTTATAATATTAAGGATTTCCAGAATACAATCTATCGATCAACAGCAAGAAATCTTTACAAGTTTAGTATATGCCCAATCCAAATGAAAACTTGAGACAAAACACTACCATGTTAGCTACCAAAACTTCATTCCCCGATGCCTATATGAGTTGAGTGCATAGAAGATCCAACATGGGTGTGAGAAAGATATTTCAAGTCCAGGCAATAGAGCTAACTATAATGAAGTTTCTAATAACTAAAATGGTGCAAGAGAAAAGCCACAACTCAGCAAATAAATGCCATTCATCTTCTTCACTATTGCTATCTAATGTCTCCAAAGTAATAAATAGTTGAATAGCTCGAGGACCACCAAAGATGGGTATCCCAGACACTTTAAAAATGACGACCCACTCAGAATCACTCCCTGATTTATCCAATCTCTCCAGTCTTCCAACAGCATTGGGATATGACAACTACATTCAGATTTTCCCTTTTTTTTTTCCTCAAATGTCAACCAATCAATAATTCACATACTCCTTCCACTCACCAAACAATCTCAATAACACTCCCTCTCCCTCCCTCTCCACCCCCAAGCAGTGCCAAAGAACATATTCAAACTAACAATTACATTGCATATTTTACTTCTCAACAAGCAAAGCGCATACACCATCCAGACAAACTCAATTAAAATCTCTTACTCCTATATATACTCTCCAATCCAACAATCATGAAAGTCAGTACAGATACTCGAACTATACTTATTATAACTAAAACTAACCAAATAACCAATTCAAAACCCTATTTATCTAAAAAAATTAAACCAATTCAAAACCCTAAGAGCATAAATTAACAAAAAATAAATAAATAAATAACAAATCATACTAATCCAAAACCGAAAAACATATGAACAAAAACAAAGCAAAGGAGGGATATTAAAGCTTCCACATACATAAGTATTGAGTTGCCTGACGAAGCTTGAAAAGTTATTGTGCTTAAAATACTTAGGCAATAAGTCACGTGCAAACTCAGGAGGGTTCCAAACCACGAAGCTGTTATTGCTTGCACTCCACGACACAATCGAGTCCGTAGACGGATCGTTAACCATGTCGTAGGTCTTGCTGAGGAACGGCGGCGGTGAGTTCGCGTTCGGAATCGCCGCCCCGGGGAAGGAGATGGCTTCTCGCCGCCACCGCTCTTGCTGTTTTCCTCCATACAGATATGAATAGAGAGAGAGAGAGAGAGTTATGGGACTAGGGTTTTGGGAAGTTTTGTTGGAATGGAAGGCATTGATGAGAAGATAGAGAGAGACAGAGAGAAGGGGTGTAGTTGTACGGTCACGAGAATGGGAAAGCGGAAAACAGGAGCAACAGGCACGTACCGGTTTGTGTAAAATAATAGAAATTTGATAATATTATCCAACTTTTTTTTCTTTTTTTTTTTAATTTATAGTTACTGAGTACAATTTTTCTTTTCCTGTATTACTATTTCTTAGCGAGCAAGAAAAGGGAAGAATTTGTGGAAAATAAAAGATAAAAAAAATTCTTTTAGAAGACCTAAACCCTACACCGCACCGCATGCAATGGGACAAAAAAGTAAAACTGTCTCAACTTTATTTTTATTTATAATTTTTTTATTTGTGTTTTGGTGTCTAAATTCCTTAGAGCCAATACATACGTCATTCTCCCTTGGCATTTGGTTAATTATAGGATCTGTTTGTTTTGGCTTTTTTCCGACAGATACAGACACTTTTTCAAACTTTTTTCTAACAAATTATTTATCAAAAAATAGATATGGATAAAAAAAAATTGACAGTTCTCATCAAAAGATCAAATAGAACAAATATAGATAAAATTTAGATGCAAATCGGATATATTTTACACATATCATTTTAAAAAAGATACAGATACAGATGAAAAACAGACAATCCAAACAGACCCATAATTTGCATCCAGTCGGTATAATTTGTTTCTAAACCTAACCGAATAATATATTACAGTTTTTTTTTTCAATTTTAATCAAAGCATTAATATTTTTTTTCAAATCATAAAAAATTATTCAATTTAAAGTGGTTTGTATTCTAGTCATTTTTATATTTTATTTTTATTTTTTTTCAAACAGATATTTAATAGAAAACATATATTAATAAAAAACTGATAATTTTATTTATGAACTGATCAAATAAATATGATATAAATTAATTACAAATACAAATACGATACAAATAAAAATCCACCAATCTAAACAAACTATTTTGAAAGATTAGATAACCCCTATTGGCACAAGTCACAGCAATAATTATAAATCTATGTTATTTTACAATTAAAAAAATCAGCAATTAAACTATACCGAAAACATAGATATCCCATATAATGTTAACTTTGAAGAAATGGATGAGACATGGGTATGAGACAATCAATCTTCAAAAATAAGACTTAAAATTAAGACATAGTAAATTTTATTGTATTTGGATAAGATTATCAAATTATAGTAAGTTTATCATCTCATTATAATAACTTTGTGTGATTGTAATAATTTTGACTTAAACCAAATACATGCTAAGGCTAAAGTTACATATATATTTAACATCTAGGAAAGGAAAGGGGCATGTATCCTATTATGCATTATTTTATTGTTTTGCATGCAAAAGTATAGTTTCTTTTTTGATTATTATTAATAACAATCACTTCGACTCAAATCAGTTCGGACCACATATCAATATACTTACTCACCTCACATGAATAATTATTCGTTCCTCCCATTCGACTAAGTTACAATTACAATATTCACTTGGAGAAATGACAATTCCATAATGAATTGTTATTATGTAAAATGATGAATAGCAATTCATGTCTCCATCTCATGAATTGTCATTCAGTGTTTTATTTTTCAACTTTGTCATAAATACATTTATTTTGAAAATACCACATATACAATTATCGTCTTTAAAATACAGGGGATATTATAAATATTTTATTTTTTACTTCAATAATCACTTCTTTTACTTTTTATACCAATGGATATAATAATAGCCATTACAACCATATTACGTTTCCTTTAATCGAATTTCATTCCCCCCATATTCTACAACAACGCAGTGAATGGGCCCATTATCTAATGTGAGTTAGAAACCAAACTTTATAAAAAAAAGGGGAAAAAAATGTATCAGCAAGATCATAATTCATTGGATTTTTTTATCATTTCCACACCTAATAGCATAACATTTTAACCTTTTTCCTTTCGTTCCCTTACCCCAAAACAAACCACAATATTTGGTTCTTTGGCTATGCTAGCATTAGCAAAGAGCTTAATAGGGATGGGAAAAATACTAACCATACCAAAATTCCAATTGTATAACCCAAACTAAATTAATTATATAGATTTTTTAAAGCAATCTGATTTAAAAAAGTTCCTACATGTCCATATATGAGTACAAATTCAATTAGGCTTTTATACACAAACATGATTATTATTACATACTTAGAATTATCTATGTATAAGAACAAATTCAGTTAGACCTAAAAATACCCACTTCGATTAATGCTTGTTTGCTTCATCATTTTTTGATCATTTTTTATATCATTCTAGTATCGTTTTTAAAATGATGTTTGTTGAGAAACTAATGTCGAGGAAAAAACTGATAGTTTTACTCATAATTGACCAAACAGAACTAATGCCAAACTAATACCGATATGATACACATAAGTTACAGATACTGACTGACTGATATAGATACTGACAAAAATTTGGCAATCCAAACAAGCCCATGAGCTATAGTTAATGTAACAATAGATCCAATTTTTAGTAAGTAGAACCTACTATTGCTAATACTATGATAATACTTGGCCCAATACTCAAATAAGCCTAGCTATTCTCAATATCTGCCCTACTTCCATTTCCTTCCCTTAGTCTCATCTCTCTACTACATAGGTATGAACCCTAACGTGACCTCTCTCTCTGTTTTCTTTGTTTATCAATACTACTCTCTCTAATGGTTATTTGTGTTGTGAATTTGCAAATACTAGGTTGAATCAAGAGAGCCTACTCTCCAGTCCAAAGACTTTACTTAAGTTGGGGGGTATGCTTTTCTCCTTTTTTTTTCATCTATTTACATTTGTGTTGTTTACAACCCTATTATGTTACAATCAGTTACATTTATACCTTTGTTGATAGTAGAATATAACTCTCTATCCACTCTATCTGTTAGGCTTTGAGGCCCAGGTATATCGAAGGGCCCACAAAGGGAGCCCATGTTTGTGACATCTAAGAAACTTTACCTTGGAAAGATTGGAAGAGCCACATGAGCTCGGCTATCCAATAAACTCGACTTTGTGATCTCTAACGAAGGCAAGTACTCCCGTCGCATATTGCGACCGAAGGGGAACACCATCAACTTGACCCCACTTCGAGAAGCCATGACTCTTTAGCTCAAGTATCGTTACTAAATTAGGTACTAAGTTAGCTATCAGGAAGTGACCTATCTGATAGGACCTAAATACTTTAAATACCCCACTCCCTCTTGGGGAAGGGAAAGAAAACAAGTAAAGAAAAAAAAATAGAAAAAAGTAGGCTTATTTACTTCGTTACAACAACATGTCCTGCCGTTCACAACATGGAACCACTGGTAGGGGATGGTAGCCCAAGAACGTTGTGTAAGGCCATTGGCGCTACAACAACAACTCGGACCAGGTATTTCATGGAATTAGAGGATTTTGTGCAGACAACTTGTCCACCAACAGAATATGGAGAACACAATGTCTCATACTCTCCTCCAGGCTAGGATCACAAAGATGGAAGGCCTGAAGGACCTACATTTGAGGAGCCTGTCTAGTGATGGCAGAGTACTCCCTAACACCCACTCTCCAACACGATGAAGAAATGGTTGAAAGGAGCCACAAGCGCACCATGATATCACTATGAGCTAGCACCTTCACCAAAGCGACCTACAGTTTGAACCTACACTCGAGCAAATATTGAAGGCCCATGGCCCCTAAGAGCCTTTAAAAGCTAACCAAAGCATCTCAGGAGGATGCACAGCTTCCTAACACTTAACTCGAGTTACCTCAAGGCACCAAATAGAAGATAAGCAACATGTCGGGGTAGGGTAAGCACATCTCGACTCGACTCGAGCTCATGGGGAGGACACGTATGCACCCGTTACCAAGGATACCTAACTTGGTTCCAATAAAAAGCACATGCTCGAAGAAATCATGGACATGATGAGAAGATTGTCAACCATTAGGGAGGGTTTTGGCGATGAACCTACCATTAGAACGCTCTCGGGCAAGATACCCTTTGTAGCTGACGTCTAAACTGAGGCGCTCCTAACTGGAGCCCGATTACCGACTCTAGAATCGTATGATAGGTCAATAGATCCGGAAGACCACATTGTCTAATTCCAATCCACCATGGCAATACATAATTTTTCAGACGCCATATGGTGCAAAACCTTCCCCGCTATCTTCTGAGGAGCAAATTCAGGTATGGTTTAAAGAACTTGAGCCAAACAAATAGGCTCATTAACTCAGCTCAATGACCTTTTTATAGCTCATTCATGGCCAGTAAGCCATGAGAGAAAAATGCCCCGTACCTTTATACGATGCAGCAAAGCGAAGCGAGCCTTAAGAGAGTCTTAGCGAGATTTAACAAGGCGTGCTTGGAGGTCTCAAATCTTAACCAAGTAGCCCTAGAGGCTATCAAACAAGGAGTTCTCATGGATAGCCTATTCTTTGACTCCCTATCAAAGTGCCAATTCACTACGCTAAAGCAAGTAAGGGAAAAGGCATAGAAATACATTTGTTAAGAGGACACCCGAAATGCTATAGAGGGAAGCTGAAACCTGCAATGAGCCCCATTGGGTAAAGAATCCACCATAAGAAAGACGTCGACAAAAGGACCGTCGAGACTTCAACCAAGTTGATGTATATTAGAATCGCAAGGATGATGACAAGCGAAAGCTCTTTCGATGTATGACGAGTTCACTCCCTTAATGTTACCTGTCCATGATGTGTTCAGATAAGGAACCAAGGCCTCCACCCGCACCACCTCCTATGAGACCAAGTTTGAAAAGGAAAGATTCCAAGGAATACTCCAAATATTAACTCGATCATGGACACGATACAAAAAATTGTTAGTAATTCAAGAGCACCATTGAGCACCATTGAGGATGCCATACAACGTAGGTAGCTCAGGCAGTATATCGGTCATGACATAAAGACAGAGCCACCTGCACAGAAGCACATGACACACAAGTACAAGAAAGTTGATAACACCGAAGATCACTCAAATCAAGCCTAACTCCGCCAACAATATCATGGAGAGATTAATACTATCGTAAGCGAACCTCTAACTTTGACGAAAGCTGGGCTATTACCCAATGATTAACTCGAGTTTTATGATTTATAAACCTAACATTCTACTCCTAAACTTGGTTTTAACAAGCAAGTACATCTATCATTTTAGTAGCATAGAGTAGAGTATAGGGTCATCTTCACAAGGAACATTTTCAAGCACTAGTATTACTTTAATCTTCCTATTATCTAGCATATCGATTGAGAGAATAGATTGGATGAAAGTTAATTAATCGAAAATTAAGAATTACACTAAGTTATATGAATAACATAACACATAAAGACAAAACACAAAAAACACAATCAGATTCATTCATTTCCTTAACATAAATTCACACATATATTTCTCTAATGATTACTATTTGCAAGAATCCATTAAGCAAGTTGTTAATTCATCTCAAAAGATGATTTTGATGATAACAAAAAGAATTATATGATTTCTTACATATTTTTATTTAGTGTGCAGTTTTAGATGTTAATGAGATAAAATTATATCAGAAAGTATATAAGGTTGGAAGTTTTATTGAACAAAATTTGTATATAAGAAGGTTACTCAGAAGGTTCCAATGAGAATTACAAGTATTTTTTTATCATCAAAGAAACATCAGAAGGATAATGAACTATATTAGAATCACGTGTTTTCCAACTCAGATTTAATTTATGAAGACCTAGCTCCAATGTTGAGTATAATTTGGGTATTATGCTCAATGTTTTCCACAAAGTCGGTTCAAAATCCACAGGGATTAAAATTTGAACATATGTTCTTTTTGAAGTTCATAAAACACACTGTTGAAGAAGGACGGCTCAAATTTGAATTTCAATTTACACAACAAAATTTGAGAGAAAGTTAGTGTGCATAATATGAAGTACTTACAAAACACAATTCAGATTTTTATGGAATGTGTCCAGAGATTTTTGAAAATACGAAGAATGTGAAAGCGTGGATAAAGCATGAACAATACTAGACAATGAAATTGTACAACTATGGATAAATTCAAGTCCAATTATAAGTATAAGATAAACATACAAGTTGTTGATTTTGATTTATATTCTGAAGCTGAGATTTCGAAGATTACCTCAAGAATTCAAAAAATTCAAAGTGAGTCAACAGTATGATAAACAAGCTGATATTGTGAGAATTTCGAGCAGATTTCACGCACAAAAATCTGGGACAAGCTTATCCATCTCTTCTTCTAGCGTTAGAGTAATTGGAATAAAAAATATACAAGACAGAACTAAGGACAATTACTTGCAACAGTGATCAAGATTTTTTTTACGTAAACAAAAACTATCATAGTCTATTGTCAAATTTACTTAGCGAATTCTTTGAGGAAAACTTAATTTTTATTCCTCTTGATGATCTTGCTCTTTTAGTGTGAGTTGAGAGTTACAAGTAGGCTTAGTTGATTGATTGATTAGGAGAATCAAGCTAAGTGAATTGTAGGCAAAGAGAATTGGTAAGAACTTCTTGTAACTTTTATTGATTTGATTGGATAGTGGAACACAACCGGTGAGGAATACCGGGACCTGCTTGGAGCTGGAAGAGAGGATTGACTTAAGGCGGAACCTCTATAATTCGACTTTGCACTCTTTACTCCCTTATTCTCTTTAAATTCGTGCAATTTTATTTATTGTTCATAACTGTGATATATGCTCAGAAGGTTGATCAGAGAGTAATTCACTTATATTTTCTTAATCAGAGAGTTAGTCAGAAGGTTTTTGGGAGTAAGAAGTTTTAATTGATATTTGATTTTTCGTGAAGCTTAAGCAAATCATTTTGATTTGAATTATTGTTCAAAGTTTTTATTGTCAAGTTTACTGTTTTAAGAAAGTTTCAAAGCCATTTTAGTTAAATAACCAAGTGGTGTGAAATTTATTCAAAATTTTAAAAGTAAATTTTATAACCAATTCCCCCCCTCTTAGTTATCTTTTCGGGACCAACACAAGTGAATGTTCTTCTCAAAAGCATTCACATCTAACAAAAAGTGTGTCAACTAAAATCTCTTCCTGATTAATAGCCACTTTAATGTTGCATTAAGATAAATTATTTCTTAATTCTCCAAACAAATGCAGAAAGCCTCACCGTGATATCTCTATCACTATGAGCGACTCACCTAGTAAACAAGATCTATTCATGGAATCATCTCTCGATGTTTTCTTCCATTGAAATCTGATCAAGAAGATATTGCATCTTCACTACTTCTTGATTAATTAATTATATTTACTCGAACTAGATAATTATTAGATGAATTAAACCTTAATGATCAATTCAATTTAATCTCATGAATAAATCCTATTCTCTACTCAACATAATAACATAACAATAAATTATAATAACAGAAATAACACCACATAATAGAAGAGAGAAAGAGTAGAGAAAAGACAAAACCCCTTTTATGAATTTGAATGAAGATTTGCAGCCTTGCAAACGACACATGGACGACATGAATCCTTGACTTTGTCAAGTTCTTTAGGAAAATTACAACTTTCAAACGATACAAGATACTAATACATACTACGAACATATACAATCACTACGAACTAAAGAGGAGAGGTTCTACAAGATGTCAAAGTCTTATAATTACAATCAAAGAGATGAGAGGGTGTAATAATGTTCTTTTTATGTTGAAATGGGTGTGTGCATTTTGTAATCACCCAATTTCTTGAAAAGGCATATGATGAAAATATATTACTTAAAGTAAAAGACATACTATTTAGTGAAAAGAAACATAAAAGTCGTATTCGTGCCTTTTAAGTGATTCTTATATCCACTTCAATCATGGGCGACCAAAAGGAAGTGATTCTTGCTATTCTTCGTTTTTCTCCAATTCATGGGTGAACAGAGGAGCGGGATTAGTTCTGTGATTGAATTTCTTCCTCCTCATCCCAGATCGGGCAACCATAGGGGCGTGATGCTAGTAATGTACCCTAGGCATATGGATTTTATGTCATTTAGATATTTATTATCTTTATATTATAAGTCATTCCTTTTTATCAAGGTTTATTATTGGTCTTTTTACCTTGATAAAATAATTCCATGAGTAAATTTGTTATTCCTTATGTCGTTAAAGTATGTGACTTTAATAGTAAAACCATAAAAGGAAAAAATAACTTTATTCTAAATTATCCCTAATCGTTCATTACATGGAATGATAATGAATTAGGATTAGTATGGCGGGATGATGGTCATGTTTTACTGATCATGGATATAAGATATCGTTCTAGCACATAGATACATGTAAGAGTATATTGTATTGGAATGACCAATTATAAGAATACTATATGGATCAATATGATAATATATTTCTCACTAGTGATTATTTAAGTCCTCTGACCTGATGACACCATGGATTCCTACATAGCAAGCTCCATGTTTTAATTCAGTTCTTTATCATCTTTAATCGGGTGTTTATAAGACTGTTCTTGGATATGGAATAAGTTATGGAGGAATATGAGTGTTCGTGAGGAATTTTTCCCTTTATTAAATTGAGAGAGATATCTTTTAGGCCCCTTGTTGAGTAAAATTGAGAGAGCATGGCCGTGCTCAAATGAATTGATAAAGAGTTATTAATATCATTTGTTTAAGTCAATCAAACTCTGGATTCAAGAAATAGATGATTAAACAGTATAAGTGTGTGTTGATCCACTCATTATGTTTGATCATAAGATATCATGTGACAAAGGGACTAAATAATTGACTGTTAATAGGTAGAATCGGATCATCGACCTTCACTTGATTTGGGTAGGCATAATGTCTTGCTAGAGACCAATTATGTCTTGTAGGACTTAAAATGTGTTTAAGGGCTACTGCTAATATTCAGTGAACCTACAGGGTCACACACAAAGAATGAATAAATCGGATCATGGGTTATTTTGAATAACCATATTGGGAATAATTAATTATTTATTAATCTAAATTAGATTAATGATTAATAAATAATAATTAAAATAAAAAATCGTATTTTTATATGTTGCATGTCCTTGTTGAATAAAATTAATTAATTAATTAAACCCTAATAAGATTAGGGCAAAGGATACACCCTATAAATAGAACATGATGGTCTCTCAAAATATAGATGAATGTGTTGTCAACGTCTGAAACCTAGAAAGAGAGAGAAAAATCGTGACTCTTAGAGACCCATTCTAAATCTCATCTAGAACGTTCTAGATTGTGCTAGCACAAGAGGGAGGATCCGAATTATATTCATTCGCGTGTGGATACCGTAGAGGACATTCGCGACATTGCAACGTCTACAAATCACGTCAAGAGATAATTTCGGAGCTCATATAAAAGGTAAATTTCGAATCACCTTTTTATTTCTATTTAATTGAAATGCATGGATCTGTTTTGGGAATTTAAGGTTTAAAAAAATATTATAATTCCACTGCGGAATCCATCGATTCGACCTCTAATTCCCCCATGTGATTGCTTTTAATATACATTATTCTCTATCGCGGGTGACCAATAGGACGTGATTGCTTCTGTAGATGTTATTTTCTCCTATCTCGCCGTGATTGTGTCCATTTTGCTCCTAGTTGCTCCGAAATGTGTTGTTATGATTAAAAGTCACATGAATTGAAAATAGTCGATTTAAGTATCAATTCTTGAACAAAAACATAATATTAAGCCTTAAATTTTACTTAATCAACCATTAAGATTATTGATATTTATGCCTATCACCCGCCCGAGCTCATCCAATAGGAAATGAGCTTTAGAACTAAAAAGCTAAGGTCGACACCGTTATCTCATTTTCAAATGAAGATTATGAAGGGTTTCAAACCCCTTACCAAGATGCCCTAGTGATTTCTGCTCGCATTTCGGGCTGGAAAATCAAGAGGGTCCTAATCAATACAGGAACCAATGCTAGCATTCTCTTCAATCAAGCATATGAGCAAATGAAACCCAAGATGAAACTGAGTTAAGGCCATATGATCATAAGTTGTATGGTTTTGGCAACCAACCAGTTCGACCTTGCGGATTCATTACTTTACTCCTTGAGCTCGGTGAAGAATCGTGTAATGTGACATAACATATTGACTTTCTCATAATAGATTGCTAATCCCTTTATAACACCAAATTAAGGAGAGCCACACAATCAATCTTTAGTATGAT